>JABUQX010054202.1:0-25000 GCA_015478945.1 Trachelipus rathkii | reverse complement strand
CCAGGCGTGCGTCTCCCTCTGTCTTGGGCCTTGTCCTTGTCCATCGTCGACCCTTGTTTCTGGGCTGTCAGTCATTTATATATATATAATATATATATATAATATATATTATATATATATATATATATATATATAGATCATTAATTGTTCTTGTGTTATGTAAAATTAAGTTAGTGGGGGCTTGGATGGAGAAGGAAGGTGATACAGAAGGAAGTGGGTAGAATTAAGAGTGAGAAGTTAAGTGAACAAGGGTAATAAGGATAAGTTTATGTAAGGGGTCGCAATATATCATATTAGTTGTGAAAGTTGAAACTGGAACAAATCTGGACAATTATGAAGGAAGAATTGTTAGCTGGATGTGGAAGGAGCATGTGGATGTGCTAAGTAAGGAAGTAAGGAATGTTAAAGTGAGTGAGTGGTGGGGAATGAAGAATCTGGATGAAGCGGTTTAAAAATAAAAGAAGAAGCGGTTGTTGGAATGTACTAAAGGCCATGAATGAGGTTTTAAAAGAAGATGGTTGGAATTAATATAAGGAGAGGAAAGAAGATACTAAAGGTGGGCATACGTCGGAGAAAAAAAAGAGGGAACATGAACAGTTTGGAAGGAGGATGATGGGGACTTAGAAGGGAATTGGAAGCTCTTTTTCTGTGAAGGTAGCGTGAAAGGTTAAGTAATGAGAATAAGGGACGTTTAGAATAATGAATACTGATGGTGCTTTTGTAACTGATGAAATGGATGTGAGGGGAATGTGGAAAGAACACTTTGAAAATCTATAATATTGGAAGTAATGAAGAGGTGATAGTGAATGTGTGTGTGGGTTTGATGGTGCAAGAAGTAACAGGTATTTTGGGGATGAGGTCATTAGGAAGGAGGAGGAGGTAATCGGGTAGAGAGGGGGGGGGGGGGTGGGTGAGAAAGTTGAAGAAAGGTAAATCTGCAGCTATGGATGAAACAGAGTTGAGATGGTGATGGATTGGATTTGGAAGTTGCGTAATAAAGCGTTGTTGGGGAGAGTGACGAAGCACTCAGTGATTCAGAAGCCCACAGGGGAAAGTTAAGGCGCTCCGAATGAAATGACCTCGGGAAGAAACAAAGACCCCAAACATTCACACTTAAACTCAGAACTGAAATCTGCTACTACGACTACAACTACGTTCAGAAACTAATAAGGACGGTTATGATTCCTAAATCCACCGGTTAGTAGGTTAATACTACAACTAGACTATCTGTTAGTACTATAACTATCACTATAGCTCTACGGTTCTGTTAGTTTGTTAGCATAGACTTTAACTAACGGTAAACGAGTATATATTACCAGAACGAACTAATGAGATGTCCAGGCAGCAACTTATCCATATCAGCAACTTCTTTGAATGAATTGACTTCCTCTCCCTCCTTGAATAATTAATTAATTGATGAATCGTTGAACAGAGTAGGAAAAACAAAATGCTTCTTTTTTCTACGTTTATTGTTGAGACTAAATTTAAGGGAGGGAAGCTATTTACAAAAATGACCTTACAAGGTCCTGTAAAATCATGGTCTGCATTAGATTTTAATTACAGACGGAACTGTAGTTCGAATTTCCAAATTATTTACATAAAAAGTAAATAATAATGGAACATTGAGTTATAGTTTGTTTGTGTGTGAGTGATGCAGAAATATGAACCGTAACTCAACTTGGTTATTCTGTATCTTCTGATCCTGAGTCGTGATGATGGTGAGTCCTATTGGATCGGTTAAAGCAAGACAATCAGTTACACAGATTGGATGATAATAAGGCACAAAAATGATGCAAGAAGCCCCACAATAAGCAAATAGCAGAATTGCTCCCAAGATAAGCAGTAGGCAAATATGCTTCCAAGAATAGCGATGACTCCCAAGATTAGCGGTAGTCAAATATGCTCCAAGAATAGCAAAAATCTCTGAAGATTAGCGCCTGTAAGTAGACAAGCCAAAATATATATAAGCTCCATGGCTGTTAATATAGTGAGTGAAGAATAATATAAGTAATACTGCAACTGAAATGAGTGCTTATCCTAGGGGAATTAATCCCTCAGCAAGGGCACTGTGAAGATCTTGCGAGATGAGACAGCTGATGAAAAGTCTGTTGAAGAAAATAGGATTAGAACTTATAAATCAATGGAGCTGGTTACACATCTATCATCAATAAGGCTGGAATCAAAATGACTTCTTACTTCCTGAGATGGGTAACTCCTCTTGACAGCAAGAGACAGTGGTGGGCCGTGATGTTATGTAGGTCCACTTTCGACAAATCAAAATATAAAATGTCTGCAAATGACTAGTCTACTTATTTTACCTAAAGAATCGATAATTAGCAGGATGGGAGAATATGATTATAAGCATAAAATGTAAATAATATATATATATATATGAGGGAGAGTACACGCATACTCGAACGATGAAATTACCTATCATTTTTAATGGTGCGCCTTTCTCTTTTGCGTTCATATTCTTCACACATTCATCCTCCAGGCAACATATTACTAACCACCATTTATCCACATATCATATACACATGATTAAAGTACACACCCCACTTCTAGATAACACCTTACAGACATCCCTACTACTCATATCCCTGTGTGCGGGGGAGAAAGAAATTTTCCCACATCGTATGTCCTGCGTGTCGTTAGAAGTCGACTAAGGGCGGTGGTAGTTGGGTGGCGCCTACTACCAATCTATTTCTTGCAGGAATGGCTAATGCAGGCTGGAGAAGGGTTCGTGATCGCCGCTAAACGACCTTTCTTTAACTTTCGGCGAAATTGTATGAATCGTATGGTACATGTGGAATGTCAGAGGAATAAATGGTTGGAGGAGAAGAGGAGAGAGTGATGGATGTATTTAGAGAAAGGGCAAATTGGATTTGCTCGCTGTGACTGAAACAAAGATGAAGGGAAAAGGTGAAATTAAGTGGTGTGATGTGAAATTTGTGTGCGTGCTGGTGGGGAAGAGAATGAGAGAGGAAGAGGAAGGAGTTGCAATTTGATGAGTAGACCTGTTTGGTTGAAAGCTATGGCTAGACTTTGATTGTGTGAGTCCTAGAATTCTAGTTGGTTAAATTTAATTTTTGAAAAAGGTCAAGGTAATGTGTGGTTGTGACGTATGGTCCATCCGAGGGAAAAACGTTTGCAAGAGAGTACGATTTTTTTGGGATAATCTGAATGATGTTCGGGATGGGGTGAGTAGGAGCTTCAGATTGATAGTTTTCGGGGACCTGAATGGTTGGATAGGGATCAAAAAAGGGATGGTATAACGGGTGGTTTTGGGGTGCGGGAGAAAATGAGAATGCGTAGGAAGGTATGATTTCTGTGAAGAGGAGAGGTTAATCTAGATATGGTGTGTAAAGTAATTACTTTCTTTAAACACAAGCGAGTATCCATAAGTATACTAGAGTTGGTGTAGCGTAGAGATGGTATCGAAGTGAAAAGTTATGATTGATTTAGTGTTTGGTGAAGAAGGAGATGTTGAAGTATTGTTGGATGTTAAATCAGTTAGGGGATTTAGGAAATGGGAATTATCGGATCATTATGTTGTTCTATGTAAAAATTAAGTTAGTGGGGCTTGGATGGAGAGGAAGGTGATAGGAAAGGAAGTAGGTAAAATTAGAGTGAGAAGTTAAGTGAGCAAAGATAATAAGGATAAAGTATGTAAGAAGCGCTCGCTAGTAAAACGGTTGAAAGTGAACAGTTGTTACTGAGCAAATCTGGGGGCAAATTAAGGAAGCAATTGTTAGTAGTTGCAAAGGAAAGTGTGTGGATGCTTGCTAAAGTAGGAAGTAAGAATGTTTAAACAGTGAATGGTGGAATGAAGAGGTGATGAAAGCGGTTAAAGGGTAAAAAAGAAGCGTTGGTTGGAATGTACTTAAAAGCAATGATTTGAAGATTTCAAAAGAAGATGCTTGGAAATTATAAAGGAGGAAAAAAGAAATACTAAAAGGTGTATACGTAGCGAGAAAACAAGAGGTAAATGAACAGTTTGCGGAAGGAGGATGAATGAGGACATTTACAAGGAAATAGGAAGGCTCTTCTGGAAGGAAGCGCGAAAGGTAAAGAATGAGAATAAGGGGAATCTGCTTAGAATAATGAATAGGAATGGTGCTTTGTAACTGTATGAAAATGGATGTGCGGGGAGTGTAGAAGAACACTTCGAAAATCTGCACAATTATTAACAGTAATGATTAGGTGTTAGTGAATGTGTGCGGTTTGGATGGTGCATGAAGGAATAGGTATTTTGGGGATTGAGGTTATTAGTAAGGAGGAGGTAATGGGTAGGATGAGAAAGTTGGAAGAATGGTTAAATCTGCAGGTATAGAGATCAAATTACTAGTGAAATGATCAAGAGCGGAGGCGAGATGGCTGATTGATTGATTGGAAGTTGGTTGTAATAAAGGCGTTTAGGGGGTATTAGTTCCAAGGGATTGGAAGGAGAGCGGTAATAGTTACCCTTGTATAAGGGTAAGGGAGAAAAGGGGAACTGTAGAAATTATAGGGGTATAAGTTTATTGAGTGTCTGTAGGGAAGGTATATGCTGGTATTTTTGGTTGAAAGAGTGCAAGAGTGCGTCGAGGACTGATTGGTGAAGAACAAGTGCGTTTAAGAGTTGGTAGAGGATGTGTGGATCAAATCTTTACATTGAAACAATGATGTTGAGGAAAATGAGGGAGAAGAAGAATAAATGTATTTAGGTAAATTTATGGATTTGACAACAGGCGTATGGATAGAGTTAATAGGAAGCGTTATGGCAGGATGTTTAGCTGATATATGGTGTGGTGGTAGGGCTTCTGAATGGGAATCAAAAGTATGTATGACGATAGTGAAAAGCGTGGTTGTAAGAATAAATCGGTGTCCAATTCGTGATTTGGTTTAGGATTAATAGCGGAGTAAGACAGGGCTGTGTTAATGTCTCCTTGGTTTATTCAATTTGTATATGGATGGGGTTTATGAAAGAATTTGAGGGATGGCAGGAAATGTTGTTAGAATGGTGGGGAATGGAGTTGAGTGGAGGGGCCCTACCTATTATATGGGGATGATTTGGTTTCTGTTGTAGAGATAGAGCGAATCTTGATATATGGAAGCAGTTTTGAGAGGATTGCGATAGAGAAGATTTGGCAGGTGTGTGAAAGGACGGGGCTTTGAAAGTAAAACGTTGGATAAGAAGTAAGGTTCCATGGTTTGGAGTGGGACACTCGCTCAAGTGTGAAGTTATGTTTAAGATGGTGAGCAGCCTAGAACAAGTGACTTCTGAGGGGTTTTAAAAAAAATTTTTTATTTAGGATATGTTGGCACTGAGAAGGGAACGGGACGATGCAGAGCTTTAGTAGGACTCTCGTGCAATGGCAGGTAAGGTGGCTTGGTGCAATTAAATCGTTGGGTGAATGCAAAGGGACTAAGTCTGAGTGTGCTAGGGTCTTAACATGAGGGTATGTTGTACCTGTGTTATGTATGGTAGTGAGACTTATGGTCTGGAATAAGAAAGTATTAGATCTAAAGTTCAATGTGTTTCAGTGATGGACAATCTTAGGGGTTGTGCTAGGTGTGAGAAAGAATTTTGATAAAGAGAGAATGAACGTATTAGAGAGTGGTGTGGAGTGACCGAGGGATTAAATGAGAGCAATAATAGTACCCTGTATGTTGAGATGGTTGGTCATGTGGAAAGGATGAATTGATAGTAGGTTGGTTAAGCGGATGTATCTAGTGGTGGTGAGTGTGTTGGGAAAAGACCACCGGCTGGGAGACCGAGAGAAAAGTGGATTGAGTCGTGTGAACGAATGTCTGAAGGAGAGAAAGTGAGTTTGGCAGAGAGGGGAGAATAAAGGTGCATGATAGGGGAGAATGGCGGGGTGTGTTTTGTGAGGGGGTACGTTTGTGGCCCACCTGGGCCAGGGGATTAACCCTTACATTGACGATTTACCCATAGTGAGGGTCCGTCGCCGGCGGTTCCCATGATGCCTCTAGCGGTGGATTTCTTGTTGTGACGAGACTCTCACTAATTAAGCCGTACAGAGGGGGCGGTAACGGGGCTTTCTTTTCTCGACCGTTTGTATGTTCCTCCAACTGCTTTTCTTTCCTGATGCTTGTACAGCAAAACCTTACCGCTATCTTGGCGCGCCAAAGAAGGAGGTGAAGAAAGAAAGAAAGAAAAATATATATTATATATATATATATACTAAGAAAGAAAGAAAGAAAGGAAATATATATATACTTAGTATATATATATAATATATATATATTATATATATATATATATATATATATATATATATATATAATATATATATATATATATATATTATATATATATATATATATATATATTATATATATATATATATATATATATATATATATAATATATATATATATATATATAATTAGTGATGCACCTTTCAGAATATATATTAGGGTGGAGTTGGAGCTACTGCAACAGCGACCCCTACATCCCCCCCGTATTAAGATTACTCCCCCACTCAAATTTCTTATAATCATAATGCGCTGAAGATTAGATACGGAGTGGAAGGGCAGTGGTGAAATGAAGGTCTCCATCGGAGAAACTGAAAAGAACTGGATGAAAACTGAAATGGGACTGAAAAAGTGCATGCATCTTAGATCACACACAAACAGAAAACCGAAACTAAAAATTATTTACAAAAGAAAAGCTGTATTGACGTCTGTTAAAATTACTGAGGAAAGCATGGAAGAAATGGCTGCAACAAGCGATCCTCCTCGTCGAGAATATTCTGTAGCGATTGGATACTGGAAGGTTGACGGATTGACAATACAGCGGTAACAGACGAATAGTCAGTACGAAGACACAAGGAATTTGATGAGCACTCCACTCGAAGAGTCTATATAATTCATGATGTAATCAATGCCTGAAGTCAGTAAATTCAGGAAATTCGTCTCTTAATCATGTCTTCTCATGTCACGGCAAAAGAGATCCAGCTCACTGGCACTGACAGCTATGAGAGTTTTCATTACTGCAAAGAGATGAAATACACTGGTTCTATTAATTGCATCTGTGTAATATGTATATATAAAAAAAATGAATGTTCCATTATTTGATTATTATTTTATTAATAACAATTTTATTATTTACAGTTAATAATTAAGAGAATAATCGTTTCTGATTTATTGAATTCTGAATCTTACTAATTTTACTAATTAATTTGCTAAATTTAATTTCAGTATTTGTTTTAAGATTTCACTCTTTTTATATATACACATTATTTATTTAATTAATTCACACTTCCATATAGGTAAAGTTTTGGAACACTGAACTATTTTTCAGAGATGCTGATATATTAGTTTTTTTTTTTTCAAATTTCAAAAAGTTTCATATATTTTATTTTCATTAATATTTTCACTTTTTATTTAATTATTCAATTGTTTTAATTTAATTTTAGTTAAATATTTACAAAATCAAATACAAAAATAATCCTACAACTAATAAGTGTCTTGGTATAGCAAAATGAAACAAAGTTGAGTTTAAGAAGAACTTACAAGCTGTTGGTAAAATAAATGTGGTTGAATTGCTACTAAGGCAAACCTTGAACACTGTAAATTCTGGTAATCAGATATGTAAATATGTAAAATAAATTTATTTAAATTATGCCTAATGGGGGAAAATCATAAAAAATCGGACACTTCCGAAAATATTTTATTTACATTAATACAAAATAATATATAATAATATAACTACAACCAACAAACTCTTTTCTTATAGATCTTGTATATCTCTTTTCTTATATATATATAATATATTATATATATATATTATATATATATAATATATATATATATTTAGTAAGTATAATAATAATATAATATATTATTATATGATAGTACTATATATATATATATAGTAGATATATAATATATTATATAACAATATATCATTGAGGGATGGGCCGGATAGTGAATTAGCCGGATAACCGGATTCCGGCGGATATGATAGTGGAATTCAGCCGGATACGCGATATCGGCAAGTCTGTTATACTAGGTCGGGCGGGGTGACTAAAATAATAAGAAAAAATACTTGATCGGTAGTGTAGTACTACAAGTTTTATATATAGATTATCTTTTAATTCTAGAGAGTTTTATATTTTTAAAAATATAAATAAAGTTAATAATTTAAAATGTTCTTAAAAAGAATTTCACATTTGAAAAATGCCAGTTTTTTTTTTAACTTTGTTTTAATTGAAAAGTTATGGACAGGAATTTTAATTATATTAAATTTTTTTCAGTTTATACAGTTGAGTATGTTAGCTTTAAACTGGCAAACTAAATTTTTGTTCCAAACACGTGCATAGTGGTTTAAATGCTGGGCCAACTATCCCCGATTTCACCGCCCCTCATCAAAAAATGATTGATGGAGGGTGAATTGGGCCACACATTGCTTATTCTTATTTTATGTAGCCGATTA
The DNA here is from genome assembly GCA_015478945.1 of Trachelipus rathkii. Classification (NCBI taxonomy): domain Eukaryota; kingdom Metazoa; phylum Arthropoda; class Malacostraca; order Isopoda; family Trachelipodidae; genus Trachelipus; species Trachelipus rathkii. The sequence goes on along the minus strand of JABUQX010054202.1, from coordinate 16,557 downwards.
TTATTGACATTTTTTTACGTATAGCTTAATTTAAATATAATAAACAGTTTCCCCATCGACCGTATTTTCAAAAAGAAGCTTTCTGTAAAGAAAATTATTCCTTTGCTAATGTTACATGAATTAAAATTCCATTCACAATGCTACTAAAAAACAGTAATTTAAACCTGCAATATTTCTTATACCTGTAATATATGCATTAGATATTACCTGCAGTGAATTAAATTAAAATATAAATCTGAAAATTACGCTTCGTTCTATCGATTTAGATACGTTTATAAAAAGTAAGAAGAGGCTTTAAGGCTTTTCCAACAGTTCATTCAGATTTTAAACATAATATCCTTTCGGCATAAAATATTATATAGAAGTCTATGTGTCTTTCCTTCGCCTTCGGTGATCTATCTATCCTATCTATCTATCTAGAATGTAAAGAAATAATGGTCTTAAAATAACGTTTTTAATGAAATTTGAATATTTTGTTCTTATATACAAATATTTCTTAGTTCATCAACCTTTTAATAAAAATTTTAACCTCTAAAAATCACAACAAAATTTAGAACTTTTTAAAAGTATATACATTTTCCTAAATATCACATTTGAAATATTTGGCTAACATCTTATATTATGTAGGTTTCAACTCATATATAATGGTTTATGAAAATTCAATTTACATAAAAGCTAAAGTGAATATATTAACTAGTATAGGATGGTTCTTAAATGACCGTTTTTTTAATGAAAATTTCAATATTCGTTTGATTATACCAAAATTATTCGTAATTTGAAAACACGTTTATAAAAAAATCACTCTGAAAATACGCTTTTTCTTAAAATTTTCACTTCACAAATTTAGAACTCCCTAACAAACACGATTTCTAAAATTCAACATTTGGAAATTATCTATTGATAATCTTAAAATTAATTTTGTTTTAACTATTTCATCGTAAAAATAATGTTTTCATGAAATGCAATTTCAAAAGCAGAAAAGAAAATTTATTAATTTTAGTGTCTAAATTGACGTTTCTTTAATTAACGCAACTGATTCAGTTTCCTAAATTTGAATAATGTGAAAACCCGTTTTATGAATAGATTTAACTTCTAAAATTACGCTTTTTCTAAATTTTTCACATATACAAATTTAGAACTCTTTAAAGAAACGATTTTTCTAATTTCAAATTTGAACATTGTAAGTCTTTACAAATATGCTTTTACCGTAATTTACAGCATTTGAAAATAATGTATTTCATGAAATGCAATTCCAAAAAGCATAAAGAATTATAAAGTTTTACAAGGATAATTTCAAATGACGTTTTTTAATTGAAAATTTCAATATTTGTTTTATATACCAAATATGTCTTTAGTTGTGAAACCTGATTAATAAAAAAATTTAATTCCAAAATTATTTTTTTTAAATTTTATATTAAAAAATTTAAAACTATTAAAAGTATGATTTTTACTAAATTTCAACCTTTGAAATCTATTTGGTTAATATTAAAAATGAGTTTTATCAAATTTTTACATTTGAAAAAAATATTAAGTTTCGTTTTAAGCTGGATGTTAAAAGCCGCACTTCGAATTTATTTTAATAGTTTTAAGAGTTTCAAAATGTTTCTTTTTAGTGCATATTTTATATAACAATTTTCTTGTTTTGAACAACCTGTTTTAATAAAAAAATAAATTCTAAAATACGCCATCTTTCTTTAATAATTTCACATTACAAATTAGAACTTAAAACTACGATTTTTACCTAAATTTTCAAAATGTGAAATATTGTTTAAATTACAATTGATTTTTAACGGTATTTCAGCATTTAAAAAAGAATGTGTTCCATGAAATGTATTCAAAACAGCCAGAAAGGTAAATTTCATGTAATATTGGTGAGTGTTATAAAATTTGATTGTTTTTATGAATTTTCATTATTGGTTATATATAATACCAAAATTATTCATATACGTGAAAACCTGTTTTATAAAAATTTTAACATCCTAAAATAGCTTTTTCACCTTCAGAATATCCTGGTGGAGAAATTCCTAAAAGTACCCAAGCTTTCCTTAAATTCAACATTATAATTATTTGGTAAATAACTTAAAATTGAGTATTTAACAGGATCGCTTCCCAGCATTTGAAAAAATAGCGTGTCAAATTCACTTTGATACTATCAAAAAGCAGAAGATAGTATCTTTAATTATTATTATATGATAAGAAAATTTATGTGATTTTAATGAAATTTCAATCATTGTTTTTCATATACCAAATTTCATTAAAATCTGAAAACCTGTTTATAAAAATTTAACCTAAAAATTACGCTTCGCTTAAATTCACACACTACAAATTTAGAACCCTTAATAGTACGATTTTTCCTAAAATCTTCAACATTTCAAATTACTGCCCATATCTTAACAATGAGTTTCTATCAGACCTTTGTATTCTCAAGTCATTGCTATAAGCTCAAAATATTTTAAAATTAAAGCTTTTCTTATTAAATCACATTACAAAATTAGAACTCATAAAAGCTACGATAATTGTCCCTACATTCAAAACTATTTGAAATTATGTGGTAAACATTATCCTAAAAATTGCCGCAGGTTTTAACTCTATTCTTCGCTCCAGCCATTTAAACAAATTATGTCTATCATTATGGACAATTCAATAAAAGCAGAAAACGGTGAAAGGTTTGAATAATGGTTCTTAATAGATTAAAATATACTAATAATCCATCGGCGACCCCAATGCGAAACTATTACAAATATTTCTATTAGTGTCAAAAACTGTTTCAGAAAAAAAACTTTACCATTGCTAAAACTCACCTCTTCTTAAATCTTTCACATTACGATATTGCAACTCTTAAAAGTACGATTTCCTAAATTTCCACATTTGAAAATTTATAGTAGCTAAATCAAAAAAAAATTAGGCTTTTTAACCTTTTAAAGAAAGGTTAAACAATTCTTGTGTCTATTGAATGCAATTCCCAAAAGCTGGAAACCAGTGAATTTATTAATAGTTTGAGATCTAATGTAAATTTGAGTAGCGTTGTCTTCGTTCAACATATGCCTCATGTTTCGAATATTGGCTAATACACAGTTTTTGTACCAATAAAATGAACGTAATAGGTTATCCTAAATTGACCGTAATTCTTGCTACTGAAACTTAATCATAAAACACCTCTACTTACGATAAAATACCAGATTTAGACCCAACGAGGTACCGAACGATTATGAAATATAATTTACGTTACAGACCCCTCACACGAATGAGTCTTAAACCGGGCAGCTATATGCCTTCCTCGCAGCCAGCTTTGCAAAATAGAATAAATGTCGTTCTATGATTGATCCAATAAGGCTAAGTGTCTCAAAAACACCCGGTACATGTATAAAAATATCACGAAGACAGGTAAAATGATATCAATAATTGTGTGCTTAAGATATCTCCGAACGATATGAAGATGTTATAATGAGAACCATCTAAGAAGTAGAGTGTTAGAGTATTACCAATATATTCTATCATCAGGTTGGAAAAACCCTGTTTATAATACAGTAAAACACCTTAAGAAATGACCAGCTTCCAGATCTTTAGCAACAATTTTAACAAGTAGATAGAATCAATAACGTAACGATATGTTATCCTAAATTTAAAATCAAATTAGGAAATGATGGCCAGGCATAAAAAAGTGAAGAGAGTGCTATTGCGTCACTTATGTCCTATCCTTTTTTTTAGGAAGAAACATATAAATGTGAGTTCCAGTGTGTAACCAAAAAAGATTCACAGAAAAAAACAGCAGTTAAGAAAAGAAAGAATTTGCGAATTGATAGGGTAGGAGGTTAAAGTTAGACATTTGAGTGTTATTATATCAAAATTAATGTTATATATTTGTGAGAGTGTTTATTCTTTCAAGGCGCAGATAAATTTTTTTCTCAGTTGTAGAACGCATAGGCCTTAAAGCTAAAAAGTTTTTACTGTCTCACTGTCATCGCTCTTGCTTAAATTGCTTTCACATTATTCGAATCTTTACGCTTAAAAGTACCAAATTTTCAAGAATTTCATTCATCGCTTAAATATGCGGTAATCCTTACTGATTGAGCGTATTAACCCATATATGAGCATTATTCGCAAACTTAAACTGGGTCAATTATTTGACATATTTTAAATAAAAGGTGACCAAGCCCCGATGTATAATACGTTTAAGGAGTTACATAAAGGAAGATTACATATAATAATTTAGAGCTAAGATATTTTAGTTTAAGAGCAATAATCAAAAGATTAATATATTTAAAACCTGATTTAATTAAATAATTACTAATCGTTAACCTACTCAAACGCCGTATTATCGCTAAATATTTTCCACATTACTACAAGTTCTTATCATCTACCTTAATAGAGTACATTTCCTGGTGCGCTTAGAGAATACTCATATTGGTAAAATAATAAAATAGAGTTTTTAACGGTAGTTTCCAGCTTATGAAAAAAAAATAGTTCTTATAGATAGAGGACCAAATTTCTTTAAGAGCGCCCATGAGAAGAGAAAATTAATATAATTATTTTAAGGTGTATTAAATTACGTTTTTTTAAGTAATTATACCCAAGATTATTTATTAAGATGCATATTTTGATGTTACGTTGTGCAAATACCTGTTTAATAAAATTTAACTTTTAAAATTTTCACGAAGTACAAAATATCAAGACTTTTAAAAGTACGTATTATCTTGCCTATCATCTATCTTCATACATTTGACCATATCATACAGTGGCTTAAATTATTCGTGACCACAATTGACTGTTCTTTAACACGCTTTATTTTCAAGCGATTCGTGACTAACCATAAAAGTGCGAGTCTTCAATAGTGCAAGTACAATTTCAAAAAAGAGCTGCGAAGACGGGAACTTGACAAATAGTTGTATAGCGAGAGTGGTCGATAATTTAAGTATACAGTTTTTATGAATTCAATCAAATTTGATCTATATAACACACTCTACCAAAACTATTGCTCTTCACGTACGTTATTGAAAACTCTGTTTAATATAAACACAGACTTCTTTAAAATTTAGAGTTTTTCTCAAATTTCCATATGCGAAATATAGATAACGTTTTAAGACAGTAGTAGAGCGATCTATGCTCCTCGTGAGATCATCAAACAAGTATTGATACAGATATTGTGTTAAATATTTAAAATTAAAGCGATGATTTGATAACAGTGGTAGTGCGTCATGTAAAGTGGGAGTGTGAAGAGTATGAGGCCAACAGATTCGTCAAGTAAAAAAAAGTCATATATAAACGAGAAAAAAGTAGAAGCATTTTTTCTCGCGGACATTTTCAGTGTAGAGACAGTAGTCTACTAAAGTGATATCCTTGGTGTAATAGATATATATTACATTACATCATTTTCTTACCTATCACTCCTCATATTATCTATAGATTGTTATTCAATTACCTGCTCTTCATGGAATAAAATGTTTACTTCTATAGTCTGAGGACGTTATCTTATATTACATTCACACAGCATTAACTTATCATCATAAAACATATCTAAAACTATAGCGAGCTTCTAACAATTCGCAATATCATTTGAAGTATTCTGATAAATTCTAGAATCTGAGATAATTTAACACAATGATACTCATACCTCTATACAACACGCCTACTTCACAAAAAAAAACATACGAACTCCGATCACAATATAACCACAAATAACACCAAACCTATACACTAATTACACACATAGATAACTTGCTAATCAATTGCAGACTCTAATATAATAAGCTTATCTAACACAATACTATACCTAAACATCATACACTCTACAATCGTATATAGATTGAAAAGTTCTGTCATACATACAAGCTCAGTTAAATATACCTAATCTAAGACTATATAATGTTTTGAAAACCCAGTGCTTCTTAATTACCAAATAACTATAACTCTCACACAATCATTACGCCTTCTCATTCTATCAACTATTTACGCCATTAACCAAATTCGTTACGCACACCACCCTCTTAATAGTCGATATTTATTCAAAAATCGTCACACATTTAAATATTGGTAAATCTATTGATGGAAATTTTATATTTTGAGCATATTAAAACAAATAATGTCGTTTCATTGAAGTGCATTTTAAAAAGCAGAAGGAGAATTTATTAATAGTATTCTAGGTGTCTTAAATAGACGTTTTTTAAGAAATATCAATATTTCAGTTTTAATACCAAAATATTCATAGTGTGCCTCCACAGCCACCTCTTTTACATCAGAAAAAATTTTAAGCTTCTAACTTACTTGATCGCTGTTCTTTCCGGTACCTCGCACATTACAAACAATTCTAAGCAACTCCTAAACAGTACGATTGTCCTAAATTCTTCAACTACTTAATGTATACGTCAATTCTATAAAAATTAAGTTATTTACTTGATTCCCTCAGCAATTAACATATAATAAGTATTCTCATTGAAATGCACCACACATATACATATATATCATCTATTACGTGTCTTAAGTTACGGCGCATTTTTTAATGATTAGAGTAGTCTATCATCTCACTATAATCACACACCATTAATCCTAATTACTAAAATTAAGTAGTAAAACGTTAATTATAAAAAACTTACAATATTATCACTATAGCCAGGTTTTTCCTTTCAATACTTCACGATTACAGACATTTCAGAAGACCTCGACTCTATAAGCTACCGGATTTCACTAACAACTTTCCAACATCTTTAGAAAATCCAATTTGGTAAATCATAAATGATAATATACGCATTTCAACGACAACCAGTCTTCCACTCAGGCCATTTGATAAAAAATTATACTGTTTTCATAATTACAAGTTGCTAAAAGGAAAAAGCTGCATTTATAATAGTTTAGATCTTAAATTGACGTTTTTAACTAAATTTCAACATTGTTTCTAATTTTAAATTTTCAATTAGTTTGCAAACCTGTTTAAAGAAAAAATATTAAAACTCCACATATAAACATTACGCTATCTTAGTAAACTTTTCACATTACAATTAGAACTCTTAAAAGTACGATTATTCAAATTTCAACATTTAAATTATGCAACATAAATCGTAAAATGAGTTTTTACAACTCATCTATTTCAGCACTCTGAAAGTAAGTCTAATAATCATGAAAAGCTGAAGTCAGAAAGTACCAGAAAAAGATATTAATTATTCTGTTTCGCGCTCAGTCCTTCACACTCTTCACGATTTTTTAATGAATTCCAATATTGCTTTTAAACCAAACATCCACTCATTCAGTTAAGATGAAAAAACGCTATGTATCTAATAAAAAATATATCAACTCTAATCTACAACAATCAACCTATTCTAAATTTTCACACTTACAGACTTCTATGAACTCCTTAAACAGATACACTTTTCTTCGAGATGTGCACAGTATGCAATTTTGGTAATTACTAAGCGTTTTAACGGATCCTCTTCTATCAGACATCAGATGCTGTACTAGCTTCCTCACCTAAAAATCATCAGCCCAAAACGATGGAAAAAGAAAAACAAGTCACAAAACAAATGAAAATAGTCGTACAGTTCCACTAACGTTATGTTTAAGACATACTACAGCTCTTTACCTCCAATAAACACATGATCTAAAATCATTCCCATCATCTTCAGTCTTATTTTAATCACCAAATATCTCACTAGTTTTGAACAGCCCTATTTATTCACTTCTACATAAAAACTATTAGACTATCTCAACACTTCTTTCTTAACATTTTCACAAAACAATTTAGATTCTTAAAGTACGATTTTCCTAATTTCAACATTTGAATTATGGTAATCTTAAAATTGAGTTTTAACGTATTTTCAGCAATTTGAAAAATAATGTGTTCATTGAAATGCAATTAAAAAGCAAAAGGAATTATTTGTAAGTTTGTCTTCAATCGCCGTTTGTGCAATTTCAATATTGTTTATAATACCAAATTGCATTAGTTGAATAACCTGTTATAATAAACAAATTTCTACACATCTCCAATGACAAACTATATTTACGCTTTTTCTACAAATATTAGGCCGGAAGTATAGTATATTTTCATGTACGATTTCAAATTTCAACATCTGAAATAATCACTAAATCACGTTCGAGTTTTTAACGGATGTTTCGCATTAGAAAAAGTAATTGTTTCATGAAATGCTAATTTCAAAAACAGAAATAGCAGGAATTGTGAAGTTTTTGGTGTTCTAAATTGACGTTTTATAATGCAACAATTCAATTTTGTTATATACCAAATATTCACATTAGTTTTGTGAAACCTTGTTTTAATAAAAATATTACTTGAGAAATACGCTTTTTCTAAATCTGCTGCCTACATTTGTGAAATCTTACAAGCTGGTGAAAATTGATTCGATAATTTCAAAGTATGTTAAATCTAAAAATTGATTGTCGAAATGAATCAAGATTTGAAAAATGTAAGTTCACATTGAAAGCAATTTCAAAAAGCTGAAAAGTGAACTTTATTTAATAGTTTTAAGGTTAATTAAATGACGTTATTTTAATTGAAATTCAACATTTGTTTTTAATACCAAATATTCATTAGTTTTGAACAAACATTTTAATAAAGAAAATTTAACTCATAAATTACGCTTTTCTTAAATCTTTCACATTACAAATTTGAACTCTTAAAAAGTACGGATTTTCACTAAATTTCAACATTTGACAATATTGGATAATTTCCTTAATTAAATCCAAGTTGTGCTGATATTTTCTTCTAACAAAAATGTGTTCATTGATAATTGCAATTCAAAAGCAAAAGATAATTTATATTGTTTATGTGTCTTCAAATACGTCTTTTTAATGAAATTCCCAATATGTTTTATAACCAAATATTTCATATTGTGAAAAACCTGTTTTAAAAAAAATGTTAACTTCTAAATTACGCTTTTTCTTAAATTTTTCCATTACACATTTAGAACCCTTAAAAGTACGATTTTTCCCTAAATTTCAACACATTTGAACATTATTTTAATCTTAAATCCAGGGTTTAATGGTATTTTCAGCATATTTAAAAAATAATGTGTTTCATTGAAAAATGCAATTTCAAAAAGCTGAAAGTGAATTTATTAATAGTTTTAGGTGTCTTAAATTGAGTTTATTAATGAAAATTCAAATTTTTTTAATACAAATATTTATCATTAGTTTTGACAAACCTTTTAATAAAAAAATTTCAACTTCCAAAAATTACGCTTTTCCTTAAATTTTCACCATTACAATTGTATAACGTATGTTTGGAAAAACTCACCAAAATATTGAAACTTTCCACATTATACAAACATAAAAATTAACCTTATTCAAGATGTAAAGTTAACATTTAACGGTATTTTCAGCATTTGAAAAATAATGTGTTCATTTAAATCAATTTCAAAAAGTAAGAGAATTATTAATTTTATTAGGTGTCTTCAATTGACGTTTTATATTGAAATTTTAACGGTTTTAATACCAAAATTATTCAAAATAACCTAGAAAATATTAAAAACTTAAACTTCTAAAATTACGTTTTCTTAAATTTTCACATTACAAACTTTGAACTCTTAAAAAAAAAATTAAAAAATTTCAACCCATTTTGAAAGGCATTGAATGTAGAACAGTGATCGGTGGTTCGAAATTGGCTAATGAGCAGATTTTTTTTCTTGAATAAATTTGATTTAGTATTTTTTTCCATTCTAGTGTTATTGGTTTGTAATTTAAAGATTGCTTTTATATATTTTAATTTTCATATTTTGAAAACCTGTTTTATAAAAAATATACTTCTAAAATTACGCTTTTTCTATAAATTTTACACATTACAAATTTAGCAACTCTTAACAACTTAAATTCATTTCCATAAAATACAACAAAACACCAAGAATTTTCATGAGTTCTAGCATCGACTGGCCAATTTGAAAAATATATGGTTCATTGAAATCCCAATTTCAAAACGAGAAAAAGATAATTTAATCGCTGTTTTAATTGTCTTCAATTGACGTTTTTTAAGCAACTTCAATAGCGAGGTTTTATTAATACAACTATAATAGTGTCAAACTATCATATTAATAAAATAATTTAACTTCTAAAAATGACGCTTTTTCCTAAATTTTCACATTTAAAAATATAGCAACTCTTAAATAGTACATTATAACAAAATGTAAATTAATAGAACATTAATTTGTATGGGCAGAACCTCGTTTTTAACACGAGTCCTAATTATCAACAAACAGTAATGAAAACCACAAACTTCGTCTTTCATGACACGCGCCTACACGTAATATATTCAAAAAGCCAGAAAAGTGAATTTATTAAATTAGTATTTGTAAGCTAAATTGACGCTTTTTAATGAAACTTCAATATATGTTTTTTTATTATTACCAGTATTATCATTATTTATTAGACCTTATTTTATATAAAAAAGTTAACTTCTAAAATTACGTCTTTCCTAAAGTTTCACATTACAAATATAGAATTTTAAAATACGTATTTTTCATTATAATTTGACAATTATTTGTAATAAAAAGGCTAAAAACCATTTGATTTCCCAAAGCAATTTTGAAAAAATAATGGTTCCATGAACTGCAATTCAAAAGCAGAAAAGGAATATTCAGATATTTTAGGTGTCTAATAGACTTTTTTAATGAATTTCAATACTTTGTTTTAATTATACCAAATAATGTTCATTATTGTGAAAACTGTTTAATAAAAAAACTAAAAGTTATGGTAGACACCATCTTTCCCTTAAAAATACACATAACAAAATTGAAATAATTTGAAAAAGTCAATGGGTCCATCTTTATTTCAACATTAAACATGTATTGGAAACGAGCGAAATCTTCGTTATTTTGGCTGACACACGCGCTCCAAGATTCTATGGTGTATTTTTTTTTATAATTCAGAAAAATTATATTTATTAAAATAGAGTTTAGTATCATAAAAACTTTTTTAATAAAATTTAAAATTTGTGTTTTATTCTTTATATTTAAATCGTTTCGTAATCCGTTTTAAATAAAAAATGTATAACTTCCATAAAATACGCTCTTTCTAAATATTTCACCATTACGATTAATACTCTTAAATAGTACGAATTTATTTCCTAAATTTACAACATATTAAACATTATTTGCTTAATATGCTATAAAATTGACCTTTCACTGTATGATTAATCATTGAAAAATTAATATTTCACTAATGTGATTTCACCAAGAGTGGAATTGACTTAACACTCAAATTGATTTAAGGCTTGACTTTTTATTTTCAAGTGAACAATTTGTTTTTATATACAAATATATTTCTTGTTAAATCTTGGTTTTTTAATAAAAAATCACTTAAAAAAAAAAATTACCCTTTTTCTTGAATTTTCAACATTACAAATTAGACTCCTTAAAAGTCACATTTTCCTAAATTCAACATTAGAAAATTATCCTTGGATAATCTCTAAATTATTTTGACGTATGTTCAGCATTGAAAAGAAATAAGTGTTTCATTGAAATGCAAATCAAACACCGAAAAGAGAATTATTAATTGATTTAGGTTTCAATTAATTTTTTATGAAATTTCAATAATTATTATTTATATACCAATTTCAATTTTGCCAATTTGTTTTTTATAAAATTCAAAACTTCATAACATTCTACGGTATTCTTAAAATTTCAAATTCAATTTTCAAAACTTAAAAATTTCGATAGCTCGATAATAAAGACTGAAGTTATTGTAAATCTATAAAATTGGTTTAACGGTATTCTTTCACATTACAAATAACTGTGTTTCATGAAAGCAATTTCAAAAAGCTGGACCAATGATTATTAATAGTTTCCATGTCTTAAAATTCGACGTTTTAATGAATTCAATATTTGTGTACCTATACCCAAAATACTTCAATAGTTTTGAAAACCTTTTTTTTATAAAAAAAAATTATCTTCTAGTGTTAAGAATCTATTAAACTTTTTCACATTACAAATCCAGATACTCTTAAAAGTACGATTTTTCCAATTCAACATTGACATTATTTGGGATCTTAATGAGCTTATACACGTATTACAGCTTTGAAAAAAATAATGGATTATCATTGAAATGCAATTCAAAAAGAAAGTGAATTAATTAATATTTTAGAGTGTCTATAATAGACTTTTCAATGCTAATATTTTTTTAAATATACCAAATATTCATATGTAAAACCTGTACGAATAAAAAATTAACTTCCATAAAATACGCTTTTTCTTAATTTTTCACATACAAATTTAGACTCTTAAAAGACGATCTTTCCTAAATTTTCACATGCAATATCGTAAATCTTCAAAATGAGTTTTACGACTAGGTTTCTCTCAGCATTTGAATAAACATAATGTATTCATGAATAGCATATTCAAAAAGCAAGTGAACTTATTAATGTTTTAGTGTCTTAAATGACGTACTTTTAATGTAAATCTTCAATATTGTTTTTTATATACCAAAAATATTCATACAGTTCGTTGAAAGTGTTTAAGTAAAAAAAAAGTTCGGAAAATTATAAGAAAGTACGCTTTTATTTCTTAAACTTTTCACACTTAACAAAACTTTAAGATATACCTCTTTAAAAAGTACCACCTTTGATCTAAAATTTCACATTTGAAATTACTAATTGCATTTGCCCGTCCACCACAATACCACCCAGTACTAGATCAACAACCACACACCACCCCTAATTCACACAAACAAGTATAAATCTTATCAAAATATAAGTTTTAACGTTATTTCAGCATTTGAAAACAAAGATGTTTCATGAAAAACGCACACATCAAAAAGAAGAACACAGCAACACAGGAAACATTTACATAAACTGATCTTAGCGATCACAAATCGATTGGACGTTTTATTAGAGAATATATCAATAACAAATTACGATACTTTGTCCTTATTGATTTTAATTGTTGTAGACACGATTGTGAAAACTGTTTTACATAAAAAACAAATTTTTTCCATAAAATATAAACGCTTAATCATCATCATCAATTTGCCACCATTACACTCCAATAATATATCAACTCTTAACAAAACAAGTACCGATTTTCCCTAATTAATCAATCACAGACTATTGAAAGTATATCTCACAATTGGCTACACCTCTCTTAAAAATGCAAGTTTATTCACCGACGACCAATCTTCAAGCAATCCTGCAAAAATTAATGTGTTTCATGAAATAGCAATTCACAAAAGCAAAAAGAGGAATTATTAATAGTTTATAGTGTTCTAAATGACGTTTTTTAATGAAAATTTCACATATTGTTCCTTTATTATTACCCCATAATACCATACTTTAAAAATGAAATGATGTAATGAATATCTAAAATAAAATTCAATCTCATATAATGGTCCATATTAAAAAAAACTTTCACACTAAACCTTACCACTTCCTAAACCATGAAATAAATTAAGATGCGGCCACCACGCTCACAAACAATATTATAAACATTTATTATGTAAAATCTTAAAATTGAGTTTAACGGTATTTTCAGCATTTACCAAAACCCATTTCGTTCATAAATGCAATATTCAAAACAAGCAGAAAAGAGAATGTATATATTAGTTAATAGTGTCATTAAATTGACGTTTTTAATGAAACTTCAATATTTGCTAGTTTATATACCAAATAATTCACTAGTATGTAGAAACCTGTTTTAATACGAAATGTAATTCTAAAAATACGCTTTATATCCTATAAATTTCACATTTACGAATTACACTCTAAAACCTTGGTTTCATCTTGAGCTCTAATCAACATTTAAATTACCTTCAAATACAAATAAAAATATTTAAAACTATTTTAACAGCAAATTCTTCGCATCATTGAAAAAATAACTGGTACATTCATCAAATGCAATTTCAAAACAGCTGACCAAAATGAAATTATACTTACACTAGTTTAGCACGATCTATAAATTACGTTTTTTAATAACAATTCAACAGGATTATTTAAATACCCCAATAACCTACAATTCATTATTTGAGAAACCATTTTTAATAACAAGAAAAGTTAATTACCATAAAAATTACGCTTATTTCCTTCAAATTTTTCACAAACAAATTTAGAACTCCTTAAAGTACGATTTATACAGCTATAACTTCGACAAAACATTGAACATATTATTGATACATTCCTTAACAATTGCACGTATATCTATATAACGGTATCTCCAGCATTTGAAAAAGAGATAAATGGTTCACTCTGATTTTAATATTCCCAACAGAAGCAGACAATTTATTATCAACAGAAACTTAAGATGGTCTCACTGAAACTTCAATATATATTTTACATACCAAATATTCAATTAGTTGTGTGCAAACCTGTTTCAATAAAAAAAATTTAACTCTTTTTAGATTCAAATTTTTCATAACTTTTCACATTACAAATTTAAGAACTCTTAAAAGTAGTACGATTTTCCCTAAATTTAAACATTTAAACACAATTATGCCAAACTTACCTTAAATTGAGTCTACTCTAACACAGGTACATATTCCAGCATTCTAAAAAATAATGTAGTTCTGGAAATGCCAATTCCAGAACTCAGGCAGTAACTAAGCGAAATATATTATTAAATAGTTTATTAGGTGTCAGTCCTAATCGACCGTAATTTTAATGAAATTTATCAATATTTGCATCTTGCACAAAAAATATACCAAAGTTAATTAGTTCGTGAAATACATTTTAATAAAAAATTTAAACTTCTAAAATATACTCTTTTCATTAAACTTCTTCCACCATCCTTACCAAATTAAACATACCTCCATTAATAAGTACCACGACATTCATCGTCCTACGAAATGAACAACTACTTTTACAATTTATTTCGTAAATTCCTACAACAATTCGACTCTTATTATAACGACGCATCATTCTTAGCATTTGAAAAATAATGCTGATATTCATTAAATGCAAATTTCAAAAAGCGAAAAGCGAATTTCATAATTACATAGCTTAAGATGTGTCTAAAATTGACAAGTTTTTAATGAAATTAATATTTGTTCGTTTTAACAAAAAAAACAGTTCTGTGAAATAGTTTAAATAAAAATTTATATAGCTTTAAAATATACAAGTAAACACTTTTTCAACAATTACAAACACTAGTAACTCTAACAAGTCAACCGATTTTCCTAAATTTCAACACTACTGAAATTATTTGGTCAAACATCTGATAACAATCTGAGCTATTTTAACGCGCTATATTTCGCATTTGAATCAAAACAATAATGTTTTCATTTGACCATGCAATCATTCAACAAAGCAGAAAGAGAATTTATTATTTTTTAGGTGTCTAAATTGACGTTTTTTAAATGAAAATTCAATATTTTAATAATAGATACTAATATTTACATTATTTGTGAAAACCTCAATTTAAGAAAAAGTTAACTTCTAAACAATTTACGCTTTCTTAAATTTTCACATTAACAATTTAAAAAGGAAAAAAGACATTTTTCCTAAAGTATTCAACATTTGAATTGATATTGGTAAATCTTAAATATTCGCAAATTTTAAAACGTATTATCAGCAATTTTAAAAAAAAGTGTTATCATTGCAATCGATTTCACAAGAGCTTAGGAAAAGGGAATTATTTATATATTTTTAAGCTTTAAATTAATGGATATTATTTTTTAAGATTTAAACAGTCATTTTTCAATACTAAATATTTCATTATAGTTTTTGAAACCTGTTTAAATAAAAAAATGTAACTTACGCTTTTTCTTCAACATTTGATCCACAGTTCTCCGGACATATTAGAACTCATTAAACGCTACAGATCATTCTCCCTAAATATTCACACCATATTGAAACATTTAATTAATCGTACACAATTGATATTTAACAGGTATTTCAGGTATTTGAAAATAATAGTGTGCATTATACTGCAAATTCACAAGCAGAAAGGAATTTTATTAATTTCTTTTAAGTGTCTTAAAAGTTGCACAGTTTTCAATTGTACATAAATCTACGGTCTTTACACCAAATATTTCAATTATTTTGAACAACACTGTTTAATAACAATCTTTACTTCATAAAATCAACCTTTTGCTCTAAATTTCACATTCAAATTTAAAACTTTTAAAAGGGTATGGTATTCCTACACATTTCAACATTTGAAAATTATTTGTAAACTAACTTAAAAATGAGATATTTCAACAAGATTTTCAGCCATGGAAAAACAACTAATGTTTCATTGAAAGGCGTATTTCACAAAGCAGAAAAGTCAATTTCTTAATAATATCGTTTTAGGTGTCATAAATTGACGATTTTTTAATGAAATTTCACAATATTTTTTTTATATACCCAAATATTCATTACTTGTGAAAACCGTATTTAATAAAACAAATTGAACTTCTAAAATACGCTATTCTGTAAATTTTCACAACTACAAACTTTAGAACTCTTCAAAAGTAACATCCTTAAAAAATTTCCAACATGCAAATTATTTGGTAATCTAAATTGAGTTTTAACCGGATTTTCAGAGACTTAGACACAAAAATAGATGTGTCATAGAAATGGCCAATTTCAAATCAGAAAAGGCAAATTATAGCATTAGGTGTCTTAATTGACCGTATTTTAATGAAATTTCAAATATT
>JABUQX010054201.1:0-23839 GCA_015478945.1 Trachelipus rathkii | reverse complement strand
TGACGAATTAGTCTCTTCCTCTCTGCTTCTGAGGAATATAGAAACACACGTCTGGGCTTTAATTGACGTCGGCTGTAAAATTCATGAGAGCGTACTTATTTGAAACTGCTAGGTGACATATCGAGTTTTAAAAAACACGAATTCAACATTTTGCGCACAATCAGTGCAAGAAGACAAATAGGCAGTATTGTCTGAACAATCAATCGAGTAGACGATAAACTGCTCTATTTTTACGTGAAAATCTCAATTTGAAGGTTTCAATGTATGACAACTCTTATCAATAAATTACCCTCTATTATAAAATAGGATGATTGAAAATCACAACCCAAAGAAGTCTCTATTAGAATTATAAATATCTTAATTGCAATAAATATTGAATAGAATTGTCAATAGTTTTCCATTAAATACGATAATGCAAAGATATTTATGTATATGTAATAATATAAGACATTAATAATTATATATTAGAATCTGACTCTAAATTAATTGTCCCATAAAACCAAAAGTACTACGTGTCTCATTTTACAAATTGATTTATGTATCTTATTTTTAAACTTAAAACCTTTTTTTTTTAGGAAAAAAAGCGTCTTATCAAGAAAGAAAATCACCAAAAGTGGTGGGCTTTATTGCATTATTCCCTTCTCCTCCTCGCAGAGAAAATTTTATGAATTTCTTTCCTTCAGCGAATGGAGCTCTCTTTAATAACGTGTTCCGGGGTCTCGTTACTCGGGTCACCCTTCCTTCCAGTTCGGGAATCTCTCGATCGAGTGCTATGATGTATTAGGACTCTACTCTGTCCCCGCCTACCTCGGCGAGGAGTTTTGATTCCTCTCTTCTGACGTTAACTCACTCACTTTCCTCGTGGCCTATGTCCGCGTATTTGTATAGTGTTTAAACCTAAATATACATCTTCTTTGCAAGAGTAAACTAAACATTTATGAAGTATGCTTTCTTACTATAGTGTTAATCTCTCTACTCTTTCCTCTCTCTTTCTCTCATTAACTCTCTCCAAGTAAATGTACCCAGGTTCCAGCCCCTTAGTTCATTTCACTATCTCTCCCATCCTGTTATTTCTGCTCTCGTCGTTTCTCGAGCCCCCTACTGGGGACCGATATACGTGTAATACTAATCATTATCATATGTAATCACGATAACTAATATAAACACCCCATTACATTATTGTAATCATGAATACCACTTAACTAAAGAACCATATTCTATCCATTCCAAGATACATTCTCAAAATATTAATATCATTCTTTTAAATGACCCCGTATGACTAGCTACACTAAATTATTAGTTTACTAATCCCTAGTTAAATAATACACACTTGCGTGTATCTATAAACTATTATATATTTTAAATAATCACAGGATTTGTTACTCTAACTACAAACTAATATATTACAATATTATACAGTAATTTCACCATCTCAAACGTAATTTGAGATAAAATCCACTTAAAAGTAGTTATAATAATATTAATTCTTACATATAAATTTGAATATATAATATATATATCAGTCACTTGTAATATTTTTGCTCTTGCTTTTCAACATGTCAGAGAATCTTCAATTTCTACCAAAAACTCATTAATTGTACAAAGTCACCTAAATAAATAATAACTCATTGGATGAACTGTTTAATATGAGTAGCATTGTACCTCATATCGATAAAATGTATCAAGACATTAGATTCACCACTAAATATCAACATTTAACATGTCTTTACATGTGTTTGATTTTGTAACTATTTATTTACCTCAACTTTTAACTTCTCTCATTATATGCTCTAAGCGTTCGTTCGTTAACGTGTATAGTTTTATTTAAATTTAATATATTTCATGTAGCACTGTGTTGATTAAAATTTGGCTGAATTCACTCAAACAGAGTATCCTTTTTTACTAACGCATTAATAGTTTTTTAAGCACTACATTTATACGGGTAATCGAAACGATGGTCATGAACTATATGTACTGATAGGCTAGTTAATTAGGCATATCAAGATAATCATTCGTTAACCTAATTATCACGCGTCCCTACGTCTTAACAGACCTTATCTAATTTATAATAAATAACCCCTAGACACGAAGCCTATTATGTTTAGATATCTCACATTAAAGGCTTAAGTACTGAGTTACGTGATTACATTTTAGATTTAATCCAGACACATTATTAGTACAACGTATAGCATAACTTCTTATCCCTCAATCATATAATCCACTTATAACTTCTAAAAGTATGCTTATTAATTACTAGGTATTGAATGTCACGTATTCCGTGAGTTGAGATATAAAGTTTATCTGAAAAAATATGGCTCAAATTTTAATGTACAATTTAGGCGAGGATAACACTTTTTATGTAGATGCTCTTCAGAATCGCTACAACTGTACCCTAGCAAGAGGGACTCTATATAAAAACAATTAAATAAATAATTAATTACAATAAAAAACAATATTAGTGAAGCTACGTCACTAAATAGAAAAGCCAATTGTAGGGTGCAAACTTTTATGAGAAAAAATTAATTATAGTATTATATAACGTATTCATACTATAATAATGAGTTGACATTGATCTCGCAGAGTTTTTATGAAAACTTAATAATCGATAATACTGTAAAAATAAAAATTTAAAAATTAATGTTCGACAAAATTATCAAGAAATGTAATTTTTTTTCTTAATTTCAATTTATTTACGAGTTCATTATAATTTGCGTAGTTATTGAAAACATTGTGATTCTCATAAACTGAATATTTCGTCGTCGAAAATTTTCTACATTAATCGATATCATCTTAATAATACTTTTATTAAAAATATTACTAGAACTTCCCCGTCAGTTATTTTAACCTCAAAGTTCATTATATCAATTTCTAAAATAGTCATCAATCTTATCACTATTTCAAAAAGGTTAAAAAGTGAGAAATGAAAATTCCTACATAAATAGCTACTAATAGCTTAATATAATATATAAATATATTAATATATTAATTAATATTATAGATTAATAAATTCTGCTTTGTAACTGACATAAACAGTAATAGTTGCACACAGACTATAGTTAATGATTGTCAATGTCAACATGAAACGAAAACACTATATTAAAACTTCATATAGAAAGCATAATCTCTAAGCTTTATATAATAAACGTCATTGGTACATTCTCATCAATGTACTATCTATCACTATCTATCGAATTGATTAGATATCTTTTTCATTTTAATTCTATATTACTCTTAATAACTCCGATAGGAAGAAGATTTTTAGTCTGGCAAAACATATAAAGGATTCATTTTATTTCATAGTCAAGATGTAGTGGGGCAAGTGCCCTTACCTGCCTCCCCTGTATACGCTACCATATGTTATATAATATATTATAATATTATATATATATATATATTAAATGATATATATATTAATAATATATTATAATATAATTAATATTATTACTATATTTATTTAGGTTGTGAATGAGTTTGACGTACGTTGGCTAAACTTAATTATATTTATATTAGTACAATAAGAGCTATTGTAAATGTACAAGCTCATAAATACTTTAAGCGTTCCAGTATAATTCACCTATAACCCTTTTTAATCAGTCAGGTTGAATATAGCGATATTGGATATATTATATATAATATTAATTACATCTTAATACTTAAATGTGGATAGGCTAACAGGTGAACATAAAATTTAGTTACATATATTATTATGGTTTCACCATACTCTTTATAAAATATAATATTTTGAGTATACTAAATCAATTTTTTAAGTTGATACATATTTTAGATGTCTCAAGTTAAAAATCATAATAACTCAAAGCCGATAAGTTAACATTAATCACATTTAAGTTAGTTTAATCAACGCTACATATTGAAGAACAAATCATAAATAAAGATGTATAAAAATAACTTATAATATATATAATATTATATATATAAAATATATATAGATATATATATTATATGTTAATTCTAAGTACTAATATCCAATTAATTAATCAAATAATATAGTATAATATAGTACTATAAAAAGAATATATATATATTATAGTATATATATTATATATATTAATAATTATATATATATATAATATTATAATATAATATATATATAAAAATAATATATGAATAGCATATATATTAATATATTATATATATTATATTATAATATACTATAAATATCATTTTATATAATATATAATAATATATATATATAGTATATATATATTTTAATTAATATATAAATCTATATTACATCCTCCTAATATTGTACTATATAATTATAATTATATAATATATTATATACTATCATATGTATATAAATATATATATATATTATAATATATATATATATATATAATAATATATATAATATAATAAAAGTATATAATATTATATATAATATTATACATTATATATAATATATCTAATATAATACTATATATTATATAAGTACTCAGCCGGCACTATGGGCCTATGGCTCAATACTAGTATCAATTAATTACTAAATCTCACTCACTAATAAAATAGAAATTAAAAAAAGATTTAATGAATACAGCCTACAAGAACTATGTTCAGCATATATTTGTGATAAGGTCCACATAATTATCAACTTTCTCACATCGAAACCTGACATATAGACGACAACTAAGACTATACTAACACCCTACCATCACACATTAATCCAAAATCAAAAGAAAATCATGCTCCTTCTTGACCTGCATATTGCAGGCCTTATTCTTCTATCTGAGCGGTACTCACCTACACTCACTTATATATAATATATATATATATATATATTATATACATTAATATATATATTTATTATACTTAATATAATATATTTATAATAATATAATTAATATATATTATATAATATAATATTATAAATAATATAAATATAATTATAGTATATAATATATTATTAAAATCAAAGTTGCATTAGACTAGGAACTTAATTTCTCACCATTGCTCTGTACACAACCACATCTGCATCGCTACTTTTAGTACATTCAATATTTAAGTGAAGAATATAATATTTATCTTCAATAATAATTATATATTGTGTATTAGAGTAATGCAACTTACATGTCTGTTCGTTGTAGGGCTTCTATGCCCTCATTATACCTTATTGACTGTATATTATAATTATCATGTATGTTAAATTTAATATTGTTTTTTGTTAAAATTTTATTATTTTTGTTATTACATCTGTTATTGAGTGTGCAAATGCAGTAATAATTAAAAAATGTGTAGGGATAATGAGTCTGGTGGGTAAATATACTTTTTATTGCCCCCTTTAGAGTAAGGAAGTTGACCCTCCCTCATCCGTAGTAGGTGTTTGTACATATTAAATATATATATATATATATATATATATAATATATATTATATACTATATATATATATATATATAGTATATATATATATAATAATATTTATATATATATAATATATATATTAATATTATTACCGTATATATATATAATTAAGTAATTATAATTTTGAAAATCTAATATATATTTATATACAATTTTTTAATTTTAAATTATATATATATATATATATATTACATATATATTATAATAATATTATATATATATATATATATATATATAATTATATATTATATTATATATATATATATATATTAATCATATATATTATTATACAATAATATATTAATAATAATATATATATATTATATATATAATATATATAAATGTAATATAGTATATATATATATATTATATATATATATAAAACATATTAATTTATAATTTATAAAATTATCATATATATATATATATAAAGTCGTATTTAGGAAAAAAAATCTAAATTTGATTATTTTTAACTGATAATTATTAAGCAGAAAGAGTCAAGATAGATTTTTCTATTCACAGTTATTGATGAATTTATAATTATGTGTTTAATTTTTTTATTTTTATTTATTATTTATATTTTATTTTTATAGTTAAATTAATTTAAGTGATTTAATTTTGTAAATAATTATAGTAAAATAATAAAATTAAAATATACGAATATATATAATATATTTATTTTAAAGTTTTAAATATATTTTTATTTTATCAACAAAGATCTAATATTGAATCACATATGATACCCGTTAAAGAACTATAACTCATACATTCTTAGTGTTTAGCTTGAATTTTACTAAATTGTTTCCAGTTAGTATAGATTCATTGAACCAGAGCTAGGGTACCTAGAGTAGTTATAAAAATTGAAAATTTATAATATATATAATATTCACTATATAATTATAATATATATTAATATGATTTGTATTTTAGTTATATAAATCATCTGATAGTTATAAATATTAATGTTAAGGCTTCAAGTATTTTGAATAATTGTCAACATATTTTTAAGCACTCACACTTATTAGAACCAAGATACTTATATATATATATATAATATATATATTAATATATATATATTTAATAATATATATTATATAAATTATATATATATAATATAATATTAAATATATATATATATAGTTATATTAATATGATATATATATAATATTATTATATTATATATTTATGAAGATTCTCAATAAATATTATTTTTTAAATTAGATATTTATAAACTCTACTATGGTAATTATTTTTTATTATTGTAACTTCTCACTCACTCTCAGTAATAGAGTTATTATAAAAAGTTATTCAAATAGAACAAAAAATTTAAATAAATTTATGAGATAAAAAAAGAAATATATAATATATTTCATATTTTTTATTAGATATAAACCTTTTTTTCTCGAATTTGATTTAAAAATAATAAATAATATAAATATAGAAAGTAAAAAAAATTAATATTGAAATAATATTAAATAAAGTAAAATTTATTTAATATTTATTTAAAAAATAAATATTATACATAACTACATAAAGGTAATTACCAATCAGTTATATATTTAAATTAAGTATAAATTAATTTTCATGACATATTAGAATAGTTAATATAGTAATATATAATAAAATGATAAGTGAGTAAAAAATAAGAAAAATAAATTTAACTAAATATCAGTTCACTTAGTCTAATAACTATATAAATTAGAAATTATATATATATCATCAATATAATAGTATAAATATATAATTAAATAATATAATATTATAAATAAATTATATATTTATATATATTATTATATATATATATTATATATATATATTTATTATATTAATTATATAATATATTAATATATTATAATTTATATATAATTATATATATATATATTATAGTATAATTATATTAATATAAATATTTATATAATATATATATTATATAACTAATATTATTAAATAGTATTATATATATATATTATATATTACTTAATATATATAATAATTAATTATAATTATTAATTTTTGTATATAAATATATAAATTTTAAAATTATATTAAAATATTATTCAAATATTCAGAAAAGTAGTAATTAAAAAATAATATATATAATGAACTGTATGGGTAAAGTTATAAAGTATATATATATTTCAAAAAATAAATATTATTTATTAAAATATATCCATTTTAAAAATAAATAGTAAATAAAAAGATATAAAAAATATAAATATATAATCAAATTAAAATAAATATTATATAATCGTTATATTTTATAATTTAATATATAATTAAAATATATCTTAGTTCAATAGTAGTTGGACTAAAGAAATAATGATCTAGTATATCTTAAACTTATTGTACAATAATAGAAAACAATATATACGCCTATAAGTTAGGAATCTGAATAGTATTAAAAGTGAATAGTTAGTAGCTTAGGATATATAGTTGTGAAAAATATCAGTATTAATATAAGTGAGTATAGATAGTCGGTAATATTAGTTAGCAAATTTATAAAATCATTTGAGTCTATTGGTTAGTCGAGTGTGAATAATTAAGACTTAAGATATCTGATGTGATGAAAAGGTTATAAGATCTAGTCTAGGAAATTAGAAAATTAAAAGACCTGTGATTCGCTATATATTAATAACTCACTGATAAGTGATGTGTTAAAAATAACTTCTATATTAAGTGTCTAAAACTTTTAATAATAGATAGCAGTCAGAATGTAGACAATGAGTTATGACGAATAGATAGTGCCCATAAATGTGAAGAAATTAGTACGTACTAACTATCATGGAGAAGTAGTAGTAAGATTTAATATTTTAGGTATGAAAATTCTCATTCGCCAATATAATATATAATAATAGAAAAATGTGATAAATAAATTTAATACCGATCCGCTGAGTATCCTTCAACTATAGTGAGACGTGATTTACATTATATATAGTTAAATAATCGATCCCCTATACATAATATATATATATATATAAATATAGTAAATATAAATAATATATTATATATCTAATTATATATATATATATAATATATAATATATTAATATATATATATATATAATATAATATTATATATATATATATAATTATATATATAAGTATTAATTATATATATATAATATATATATATATAATATATATAATATTTATATATATTATTAATATTAAATATATATTATTATATATATATATATATTATATATATATATACTTTATATATATATAATATATATTATATATAATATATATATTATATATAAATAATATAAGTAACATATATATAATAATATTTTATATATTATATATATATAATAATATATGCTAGATTATAGATGAGGTCGCTCAATCAGTAAAGCAACGAGATGGTAAATTTTTGGTCATTTAGAATGATTAAGAATAAGTTGCGTTGAATTGTCTTGATCAGTGACCCTTCATTTATCCTCAAGCCAAATAATCTACCTCTCGGTTGCTTTACTGGTTGCGCCCTCTCTATGACCATATAAATATATTATTAATTAACTAAATATAAAATAATATATATATATAAATGCTGTAAGAGAGGGTAGTATATAACCGTCACACGTAAATGCAACTCCGAGGAGTAGAATTTATAATTGGTATCATTGGTGAGTAATAGATATAAGGGTGTAATAGTAAATGTCTTGAATAGGACCTATTAATGAAGTCTTCTATACGATATTTATGCTGTAAATATTTTATATAATGGTTGGACGGTGGACATCTAAATTAAATCGTCTCAATGACGCGATCCCAACCAACTTCTTCAATTATTATTAACCTTATTTTATTGAGTTTATTTTGTAGTGACAGTCTAAAAAGGACCATGCGCTTCTTAAGTATTATTCTTATTTATATGAGTTGACTGGGACAGTTCTAGAGGGATCAATTTTCAGTGATCTTTCATATTATATATTTTGTATAGTTATTAATATTAATAATTGGTTCATTGTACTGGAGATCAAAGTCAATATAAAAATTTTATTTTGTGCGTGAAATACTCATTTTCATTCTTTATTTATTTAATTTATAAAATGAGGAATTAACTCGAACACAGTGTTTTTAAACTTTTCAGGCATCTCTTCGGTTGGGGGCATTGCCCCCACCGAGATAGTATACGACGTTCGAAGTCCCCTCCTGAACATTGAGGAAATAGGTCAAGAGTCGATGAATTAAATTTTGCCTCGGGTAAAATTACAATAATAAACCAAAAAATAAAATTAAAAAGTGGTTGTCAATCATTATTATTGCAAAAATTTAATCTAGCAACATAAATTATATAAAATAATAGCGCAGATAGACATAAAGGAAACATGAACATAAAGATAAAATGGACATAAAAAAGGTAAAAAAGTTTGTCAATTTAGACTTCTGAAGAGTCGACAAGTGAGTGTTTCTAACCAATTGTGACAGAAACTGTTTATGTAGATGTAAAATAATAAAACCGAAGGAAAAACTTAATTATTTATTTTAGGTCCAATGTGTAATGTATTTTTAGTATATATTTAAAATAATATAATCTAATTAGTTATGTTAATATTTTCTCTATTGTACTACTAATTATATTTACTTCTTAATATATGTATTATAGTAATGCCTTAGTAAATTAACTTAATTACAAATTGAAATTAAAATGATAATATATATTTTAGCTTTAAAATAATATTATTAATTAAATTTCTTAGAGAATATTTTAATAAATTAATTAAAAATATAATACATATAGTAATATAAATAAATATAGTATATATTATATTATATAAAAATATATATGTGAATGTATAGTGTGAATTACGTTAAATCAAAAAAAAATTACTAAATAAATAATTAAAATTATATAAGTAATATCTAAAATTAGCTATACTGTTGTCACTGCTCTGAGGATACACACAGTACACACATACACAATAACACTACTACACTACTAACACATATCACAACACCCACTAAACAAACACATATAATCATAATATCAACATATACCTCATAAACAACACACATACTAATACTAACAATACTAACTAACACACACACACAATCAAACACATACCCACACACTACCAACACTATAATACAATACTAACAACTAATATTAAACAATCATAGCAAAAATAAAAAGCTCGCCTACAGTATTAAGACAATTCAACAATACTACATCAAGACCCAATTCTGACGTCTGGGACAGCGCAGAAGCGCAATAATCATATAAGATCTAAATATTTAATACCCCAAAGGCACACGAGTGGCAAGCGAATAGCTTTTTCAAAGGACAACACAGGACATTAGGAAAAAGGCCGCAAACCAACCCACGCCTGGACAGGTAGAAATTGTTTGAATTTAGCATAGGGGCATACAACAACTAAAACACAAACAAACACAATTACGTAAAAAAAAAAAACATATTAACTTTTAAATTCCTCAGTTATTACTAAAAAAATTCACACACACCACACACACACTACACAACAATACTAACTAAACTATAACTAACAATACACACACAAAATACTAGAGGCTTCATAGTATGTATTATGTCTCCACCATAATACATACTATAAAGTATATATGTATGAACAATACATATACTATTAATTATAATATATTATATATATATATAGTAAATTTAATATATATATAATTATGATACTATATATAATATATATATAATAATAAAAATAATATATATATTATAATTTATATATATATATGATATGATCATATATATATATTAAATATGTATATTATTAAAATATAAATAATATATAGTTAATTAATATATATTAATTATTATTTATAATATAATATTTAATAATATATATTATATCTTCATACATATATATATTATATATTAATATTATAAATATATATATATTATTATAATATTAATATTAATATATATCTAATTTATAATATTTAATATATAATATAGTAAATTATATATATAATATATATGTAATATATACATATATATTATATATATATATATTAGTAATATAAATATTATAATATATAATAATTATAATATATATATATTAATATATAATAATATATTATATATAATGTATATATATATTATATTAATAATATAATATTAGCTTAAATATATATATATATACATACTAATATTATAATTAAAATATATATATATAATATATAGGTAATTAATTTTAATATACTTATATATATAATAATATTAATATAGTATTTATTATAGATAATATATTATATATATATATATATCTAATATTAATATTAATATATATATTATATATATATATTAATTTAATATAATTAATATATAATATATATAGTATGTATATATAATAACTATTATAATTAAATTATAACTATATAATTAATAAATATTTAATATATATATATATTATCAATTATATATATATATTATATATATATATATTATATAAAATTAATATATATAATATATATAATATTATATAAGTAATATTATATATATATTATTATTATATATAATAATATAAATTATTATATTTAAATATAAATATATATATATTATTAATATATTAAATTAATATATATTAATATTATATAGTATATTATAATATTAATATCATGATATATATATATATATTAATATATACTTATAACTTCCTTTGATTATTATTATTATTACTTTATTAGTATAGATATAAGTTGATAATATATTAATTAATTTACGTAAATAATTTATTCATATTATTTAATATTATATAATTATTATATATAATAATGACTAGGGAATTATGAACTTATATTAGATTAATTTTATCTTTAAATTATAATAATATTTTTAAGCAATAACATTAAAATTATAACTATTATTAAGTACTTTATATGATATTTAAAAAGATAATGTTATATAGGATCATATAGCCGTAAGCATAGTACTGACTAACCTAGTACACTACGTAACCTCACTACGCATACCGCATACTACGACTACACCGCATCATAACCTATAGTTACTACTAATATTTATTATTATTATACCTTATACCGCACCATTAAGGTCAACTACCGTACATCACTATTCTATACTTTATACGATACTACGACTACAATATCTCAATATACCTATTATAGATAATAGTCTATATAAATGAGTATTATATTATTAATATAAATATAATTAAGGTATTTTGGTTTATATTTTACTTGATACTATATTACTAATACGTTAATTATATTAAATAAGTAACTAATTTTAATAAGAAATACGATTAAAATTATCAAATTAATTTTATTTAAAATTAAAATTTTTTTATTATAAATATTAAAATTTTTATAACAAATAGGAAGGGTGATTTCTAAATGGACAACTCTTGACCGATATATATATTAAAACTTACCATTAAGATGATAATTACACTAGTACGACGTTTAATAAGGGTATACCCTTAGTAGTATAAAACTCTGTAGAAAAGAGATACATCAACATCGAATGAGCATTAACTTGTGGGAGTAATTACTAGATACATAAATTAAACAATAACATTTTTATAAATATATTTTTTAAATTGTGTAGTTATTTCCTTTTTTCGTAAATTGGCTTTAAGTTGAATATTAAGCTGTGGAGGGCACCATTTTATTTCGCTAGCTTCATCAGACAGAAGTATTCTCCGCTTGGATTACTTTACATAAACTCAGACTAATGTCACAGATAGTCATTTATTTGTAGCCGGTCGATAATCATTTAAAGTCGTCATAGGCTAAAGATATATAAAATTTGATTAAATTAAATTTTGATAAAAATTTCTATTTTTATAAATTTTATATCCCCGATTATGTGAAGTAATAAATTAAGATATTAAAAATAAATATATTTAAATTAAAATTATAATTAATCTAATTTTCCAATAATGAAATAAAGTTAAAAAAATTGAAATTATATATAATATAATATAATATAAATATCAATATAAATTAATTATACATAATTCTTGAAATTTTGTCATGAGCAGAATATAAAAGATACCAAATCCATTGAATAAGGCGTTTAAGAGCTCGTATAGCTGAGATGGCTAAATTAAATTACAGCGAAGATTTCTCAAGTGCATCAGTATTATATATACTGTGAGAAAAACAATGGTGCATACTAACAATTTCTAAGCTCATATAAAGACAGAGATTTGTCTGAATATAATTAGATAAAACGCAACTCATATTTAACGCTATCATGAAACTTAACTCTAGATTGTTAACTCCGATCCATATTATTCGGATAATTAATCGTTTCTTAAATTGCATAATAATAATATTTTGCTCTCTATGTATTGTGGGCAAAAAACAAACATGTCCATCTTATGCTCTTTATTTCATTTTACAAAATTGTCATTTAAATAATATTAAATATTTATAATTTTTATGTCTAAAATTAATAGAAATACATGAAAAAGTCAGTGTGTGTAAGATAGAAACACATGTTACCTTCTGCTATATATTTACATGATAATAACTCCCCTGGTATTATAACACATTTACTAAAGATAGAGAACATATACTCCTTGTGACACTCGTCTAAGGCAAGATGTTTTCAGAGAGGAACCAAATATAACCAGTATGTTTGATAGTACCTTCACATTAATTGCCTGAATTATTAAAAAAAAAGAGCCAAGAAGTCATTTTGAGGGGAAAAAACCCTTTTATTAATTTAATTTAAAAAATTATAATTTAAAATTATATATTTTTTTGTTTTCTCTATAGCATCACACAATAATTATAAGCACAATAATCTTATATTGTATTTTATAATACATGAAATTACTTAACACTTATAGATACATCAATCTTGCTCAAGTACCTTATATAGGAAAAACAATTTAAAAAGAATAAAAACAATATATAAAAAATAATTAATAAATATCTAAAGAAATTATTTAGTCTCACCTGATAGAGAACTCTTGTTCTATTGACTCTCTATATTGATCACTAATCTATGTTCTTAGAAACATATATTACATACCATTTATACATTCTCTGAAATAATTAATAAGCTCTTAAAGTAAATATGACATTTATTTGTATCATACAATAATAGAATATCAAGCCAGATGTTTATATCATCAATACATATATAGTATATATTAAGATAGATTATTTGTGCACGTAAAGCTCTCGTTTTTCCTTTTTGCATTGCTAGCGTGAATCCGTTGATATAATGCACAGCACCGGAACCTTTGCCGAAGTCAGAGTTAAATTCTTGCTACAAACTTCTCTCTCCTAAATTATTGTTATCTCTATTATTAAAATCTCTTTTCGATCTAGTCCCTGATTCTTATATCAGGAGTGTTCAACTCGTGGCGTACTGTGGAAATTCCTCACAACATGAATCAATATACATATACAACACAAACATCATTTGACATTTTCTTTTATTATTTCATACTTTAATTGATGGATTTCTAACTCACTCGTAGTGATTTCGGAGTTTAACATTTGAAAGAACACACATAGTACTCTTCACAGAGCTAAAATATGTTCCTATAGAGATAGACATACATCTTCATAAACAATTACATATCAGAACCGATGTTCCATGTAATCTCTACTTACGACTGCATATCATAAATTCTCGTTGTTTTTACACATTTCTCTACAAAGTTCTCGTTAGAACTTTTTTCCTAAAAAACTAATCGTGTCAACAGCATATCGCTTCGGAGACACCAACCCAGAACAGAAGCCTAACACGTTACAGTGTCATATATTTTCAATGGGATACGCAATTGTTAGTTAGGTAACTGTATGCGATGAAGTTAGCATTTTATCTCGATCCAAACAAGACTTCTTGCTTAGGAACGAGAACCTCCAACACTATTAGATTCAACTCGAGACAAGACGAACTTATAAGCCATTAGTTTTTAATACTAAATTTTCGTGATAATTATTTAGTCATAAAGGTGGCAAAATCTGAGAAGAACGCCTCTATTGTATTTATATACAGGAATATCAAACCGCTTTAGATGGTAAATACTTAATTAACTCGTGAGTTATGGTGATAAGTAGTTTAACCCCAAGTCACACCCTTCTTTGACACACCACCACTCTACTACATATCATTAATATCTAATAGCTTCCTTGTTAATTTGGAAGTTCAAAAGTGGCGTATGAATATAATTGATGAAACAATATATATAATATATATATATATATATATTATAATATATATATTATATATAGTAATATATATATATATATATATATATTATATATATTATATATATAATATATATAGTATATATATATATAGTATATATATATATATATGTTCATATTATTATTCATAGCCACTTTTGAAACTTCCAATTAACAATGGACCTATTAGATATTATTAGGTTTTGGTAGAGTTTAATTAAGAAATTTACGTTCTATGATGGAAGAGTAATCAAATCTTAAGGCCATTATAGCTTGAAAAGTAGCCTCTCATAGTCTCAATTAAGGAGATGGATTCCCAGAGATAGGATACAAAATTTATAAGGGCCTATGCATCTCTGTCGTTTATTATTTTTTTTTTTTATTGCACTATAACTTTTACCAGACAGGAATTTCTATTTTGTTTTTAAATAATGTGCTATTGCATACACAAATTTCAAATTCTCACGCACTCTCGCAAACATACATACATACATACTCATTCTTGTTTGTATAATATATATATATATAGTATATTATATATATTAAATTTCTATATATAGTTAATATAATATTCTATATTATTTTCTATATTCTATATATCTATATATTTTATACTCTATATTATGTATATTTTAGTTATGTATATATATATATATATATATATATATATATTATTCTCTCTTAAAGTATATTAAACTTTCCATTGGTATTGAAATTTTCCAAGTTGTATATAAATAAATGTAACGACATGAGCTGCACTGAATCCATTCTACACGATTTAATACAATTAGAAAACGATTATTCCAAAACTTTCAAGACGCATCTCAATGTCAAAGTTTCACTAAAATAAAGAGATTACTTAATTGATTAATTATGTATTTCAATTAAATTTAAATAACTGCAAGAATGAACACATCGAATCAATTAGAAAGGGAAATTAGTTTATCGATAATGTTCATTACTTTAAAACGAACAGAAAATAAAAGTCTTGCTGCATTCAAGTGGCTCTGTTCCACTGGTTAACATATTTTATAGCTCTTCAGCAATATTTTATGCAAAAATGTTTTTAATTAAAACAATTTTTCTTATAAAAGTTTAAACGTTTTTAAACTTCAGATATGCTCTAAATTTTTAAAGAAAGCATAAAAAAATTTTCCATTATATTAATAATAAAGTACTTTGCAATCTCTCTCTCTCTCTCGTCTCTCTCTTCTCTCTCCTCTCTCTTCCTCTCTCTCTTCTCTCTCTCTCTCTCTCTCTCTCTCTCTCTCTCTCTCTCTCTCTCTCTCTTCTCTCTCTCTCTCCTCTCTCTCTTTTTTATTTTTTTTTTTTTTTTCCCCTCGTCTCTCTGTCGTCTCTCTCTCTCTCTGCTCTTCTCTCTCTCTACTCTCTCTCTCTCTCTCTCTTCTCTCTTACTCTCTCTCTCTCTCTCTTCTCTCTCTCTCTCTCTCTCTTCTCTTTCTCTTATATATATATAATATATATATATATATATAGTATATATATATATATATATATATATATATATACTATATATATAAATATATATAGTAATATATATATATATATATAATATTATATATATATATTATATATATATATATATATATATATATATATTAGCTCTTTACAAAACATATCATACTGTTCTGACATGGGAGGAAAATCGTTACAAAGCTATCTGGTTATAAATGCCTTCGATATTATGAAGGATAACGCGATCACAAACTTGTGAAATGGATTCTATTAAAACTTTTATATATTTTATATGATATCGATAACGAAGGAACAGCATCAAAATAAATGATGATATTGCTGATGCTTCTCTCGGAACTTACGTATATTGCTACTACTTTTATTATTATTATTATTATTATTATTATTATTATTATTATTATTATTATTATTATTATTATTATTATTATTATTATTATTATTATTATTATTATTATTATTAATAATAATAATAATAATAATAATTTCTTTTCTTCTGTCTTCTTCTTCTTCTTACTTCTTCTTCTTCTTCTTCTTCTTCTCTTCTTTTCTTCTTCTTTTTTCGTCTTCTTCTCTTCTTCTTCTTCTTCTTCTTCTTCTTCTTCTTCTTCTTCTTCTTCTTCTTCTTCTTCTTCTTCTTCTTCTTCTTCTTCTTCTTCTTCTTCTTCTTCTTCTTCTTCTTATTATTATTATTATTATTATTATTATTATTATTATTATTATTATTATTATTATTATTATTTTATTATTAATTTATATATTATATTATTATTATTTATTATCATTATTATTATCATTATTATTTTCATTATCATTATCATGTATCAGTATCATTATTGTTATTGTTATTGTGATTGTTATTGTTATTGTTTATTGATTATTATTAATTATTATTATTATGTATTATTATTATTCGATTATTATTTTATTATTATTATTATTGATTATTATTCATTATTATTATATTATTTCATTATGTATTATTATTTTATTATTGTCATTCATTATTATTATTTATTATTATTATTACTTATTTTGATTATTATTATCTATATTAATTATTCATATTATATTATTATTATTATTATTATTATTATTATTATTATTATTATTATTATTATTATTATTATTATTATTATTATTATTATTATTATTATTATTATTATTATTATTATTGCATTATATTTTAATTATATTATTATTATATTATTATATTTATTATTATTAATTATTATTATTATTTTATTATTATTATATTATTATTATTATTATTAGATTATAAAATACAAATAAATGTATGAAAACAAGCAATAATTAAAACTGTAACTTTCAATATTAACAATTTTTATAAAGCAAACAAAAGCAAAAGAATCATCAGAGCTTGAAGTTGTCGTCATATATCTTAATGACGCAATTTATATTCAATAACTCTTGTAATTATGAATATTACTATTGAGCATTCAGTAATATTCCTCTGGGACGTTTTCATTAATATTTATGGTCCTTTTTAAAATAAAGTGACTTTCATTCGTGTACGAATCTGACAGCGAGCTTAAACCGTCTCCTGATATCATTATCAAATGCAAATGAGAAAATAAATTAAAAACATATATTAACTTCAGACAAAAAGTTATAGAAATAGAAAAAGCATATAAATAAACCACACACACACACATATATATATTATTATATATATAATATATATATATATATAGTATATATATATAATATATATTATATATATATATATATATATAATATATATATATAATATATAGTATATATTATATAGGTGTTGTGGGTTTGATATAGTTTTGTATAGGCTGAGGGTAGCTTGTGGTGGTATATAATGTAGGTATGTCGTGTTTATGAGTGTGTGTTGCAAAGATTTCATACATTACATTTCATGACAATAATTACAAACAATACAAACAAGGGTGCATACGGCTATAGCACAGGACAACAACACCGCGGAGAGTTACTATCTCACTCCAAGAAAGACGACAACCTTTTCAAATAAACTCTACAACACAGAAGTGATCCGATGACCCAAAAGGCGAACGGAGGCGTAGATACGAGCTACACGCGATGGTAGTTTGGGACATACAAAGAAACGAAGTAAGTGACTCAACTCCGCTCACTGCAGACACAGTGACTATACGCGTGTAGCCTGTTTGCTCACGCACGAAACTTAGAGCGCAAGATCACCACACATCAACACTCTATATACACGTTCACAAACAAAGAACAACTGTGCTCGCACCACAGACACTGCAAAGCACGACGACCGTATCAACCCCGACTTATCCGACCACGTGTAGGTAATGAAAATTTTCCCTGCGAATCCCTTAGAAAATCTGTTTGCCAAAGACGGCCTTTGGGGATGGCTGTTATCTCAAGCATGGCGTACATTCATTTATAAATTCATTCTGTGTTTATAATTCCAAATTATTCTATGCCCTCGTCGAAAGTGCATAAGAACGCCACTTGTTAACCACGAATTGTTCTGGAGCGAAAAAGTCGAATTTAATTTAAACGGTTTAATTAATTGATAATATCTCAGTTGATGGACAAACGAGAATTTACATGTTATACAGAGAAAATAAAAGTGAACTTACCAGAGCAAGGGATACAGTGTGGTGCGAAATCTCAGCGTCACTTTTATTTGGGACGTTCTATAACTATATTAACAGAACTGTAACTGCTGCTTTTTATTTATACTTGCAGAGCAGGATCCTCTATCCGACGCATTCACCAGATGTTTTGGGGATTTGCAACCTTTAAATTTTTCAACAAGAGTACACCACCCAATTACAATCTTAATATTAGGGTCCATCAGGATGAAACCCTGCTGGACAGAAAGATTGAGTATTGAGGTAGCATTAAAAACCCTCTAGTTCTCAAAACTTCAGGTCACATATTTTTTTTTTTTTTTTTACTCTTTTGAGAATACCTATAAGATACTGCAACAATAGATTTGAGATGAAGCAGACATATATATATATATATATATATATATATATATATATATATATATATATATATGTATATATATAATATATATATATATATATATATATACCATATAACTGCTGCTGCTATATATATATTTTTATAAAAAAGTTCACACCTCACGGGCTGGCCTATTCAAGGAGGGGGAACTTCTCTAGGTAATTTCTACCTGGGATCGAAACATGATTCAGACCCACGACCTTGCCATGCGACTCCGTCGCTCTACCGTTGAGCCACGGTAGCGACTAGTAAATATATATATAACACTTGTAATATGTTGAGTGTTTGGTGCGATATGTATTTTAACCTACTTACTTATACCTTAACTTAACCACTAATGCCATATATCTCCACATAACATTAAATATTAAAAATATATATATAGCAACTACTTCTAATAATAATAATTGCGTCATGCTCTTCTTCTTAACTATATATATATATATATATAATTCTTCACATTCTTCTATTGTAACAATGCTTATAGCAATAATAACTAATAATATTTCTTAATATATATATATATATAACAACAATAATATAACTGTATATATATATATATATAACCAACCAACATTAAAATAGTGATGTTTCTTCAGTCCCTTTATATATTGCCTGATCATATAATAATAATTAACTAACCAACTATTGTAGCTGAAAATTTTGTCATTTTTAAATCTGTTCAGTTTTGAGTACTCCACCCAGTAGACAAGGTAATTGTTTATTTATTTATTTATTTATTTATTTTTATTGATATAAGTAATTTTAAATTCATTTTTACATAGAGTAATTTAGTTTTAATTCTTGTAAATGTTTTATAATTTATTAGTGTTTTTTACAAGTTAGTCTTGAGAATGGAAGAGGATATTTTCGAAACATCGACCTGTGTTAATAAAAATGAACTTCGTATTCTGGTTCTTCTTATTCATTTATAATTTAAACTCAGAAAGAATGAGCATCTTAGAGTTTATATATACGTAGCTCGTCAAAATTAAAGCACCACTGTCTTATGCGGCGTTAACAGGTTACAGAAAGGACCAGAACGCTGTGTAACTTAATTATGCAAATAACATAGAATCAGGGACACAGTATACAGCGCTGTAATAGTATTGTGGGTGTATAGGGTTTGCCATCACTATAATTAAGGTAAATGACAAACCACGTGACTC
The DNA here is from genome assembly GCA_015478945.1 of Trachelipus rathkii. Classification (NCBI taxonomy): domain Eukaryota; kingdom Metazoa; phylum Arthropoda; class Malacostraca; order Isopoda; family Trachelipodidae; genus Trachelipus; species Trachelipus rathkii. Next base: position 2,617 of record JABUQX010054201.1, on the reverse strand, counting down.
CAACTTTAGCATGTCGAGTACGTCGTCCATTCAAGTGTGAACGTAGACACTACAACCATGGAAAGGATTGGGCGTCGACGAACTCGGGATGAGTGCGTGCAGATTACCACCCTCTGTGCCGAGGGGTACGGGTAACATAAACTCGGTCGACGGTTTGATGTAGCGCACAAAACCATTGCACGATACCCAGGAGCATGCAAGGCGGCGGGATCAGGGCAGGCTCCGCGCTACGACTGGCGTTGAAGATCGTTTTAAACGTATGAGGGACGTAAGAGACCGCCATACAACAGCAAGACACCTTCAAATACAGATGTATTAGGTACATGGAACCAGTGTGTGTGATAATACAATACGTTGAAGTCTCGAGGAACATAATTTGCGGCCACGGAGGCTGGCCATAGAACCACGACACACAAGGGACCATCGATGGGCGCGATTAATATTTGCCCGGGAAAACCTACATTGGACCGTCGGCGATTGGGCGAATGTGCTGCTTACGGATGTAGTCCAGAGTCAGTCTCTACACCTCCGATCGGCAATTCAGAGTCTATCGACGACCTTATTAGAGGTACGAGCTAAAGGCGGTCATTAAGGGTATGCTAGGTATGCGCCGCTTACCCAAATGGATCTGACAACTGATGATGCATATATTTCTTTTAATATTTTTTAGAATTTTGAAATCAAATTTTATCATTTTTTTCTATGGAAATAACAAACAACGTAAGCAATGATGACAACACAATTAAAAGATTAATTAAACGGACACATTTTACTCGGTCGGCGCACGTGCGAAAGATGCAATTTTTTGTCAAAATTTATTTTATTAAAGTAATATAAAAGCTATAACACGGTAAACTTTTTCATTATTTCCTAGTTTGGTTTTCGACCTTATTCCCTGGTGCATAAGGACAATTTTTGCATCGAATGACTCAAGAAAGAATAGACAAATCCGAATCTACTCTTAAACGTAAAAATAAAGCCTCGCAGTCGGCTTCTGGCCTTGATGAAAGATAGGTGGGTGTATCTTTATCGTCTGATGAGCATTTATGTAATGTAATATAATATATATATATATATATATATAACCCTTTAAAATCGAAGGTATATATGTATGTAACTATATATATATACTCCAACTTAACCTTATATATATATATGTATTAACTAGCATAACTCATATATATATATATATATATATATATATGCTATATTCTCTTTCTATATAACAATAATATATATATGCTTAACTAACCGAAGTAACATATATATGCTACTAACTTTGCTAACTTATCATTATATATATGTATATAGTAATAACTAACCAATATATATATATAATATAATATATATATATAATATAATATATATATAGCAATAACCTGCAATCAATCTAAATAATAATAACTTAACTTAATATATATATATATGCTACTGCTATACTAATAATAACAACAATAATAGCAGCATATATAATAACAATATATATATATATGTATATATATATAATATGTATGTATAACAGCTTACCACCCAAAAAATGCACGCACATCTATGGTAAGCGCATAATACGTAATATGCAGGGGTATTGCCATTTGGGTTGGTCATCTCATGGTCTGGGGAGGCATATCTTTAACGGGTTGTACAGAGTTGCATGTCCTAGATGGCGGTTCCCTACCGTCGCACGGTACATCGCAGACATCCTTGAACCATATGTCGTCCCATATGCCCCACCGATGACGGATTGGCCCTAATGAAACAACTCTGAAGACCACACAGGCCAGATGAGTCACCGAATACCTAGCAGTGGTCCAAATCAGGACATTGGATTGGCCAGCATGCAGTACCGACCTAAACCCAATTGAACCTGTGTGGCACATGCTGAAACGGCGATTGCGACAGCTGCAAGCACCGCCAGGAACACTCTAGGCGCTGTGGCAGGCGGTGCGTCTCGTATTGGATCAGATTCCCTTGGAGGACATTCGGCACCACATTGAGAGCATACCACGGCGGTGCCAGAGGTGGCCATACACGTTTTTGAGTAACACCATTCACACACGAACCCTTCACCGCGATAACGCCCCACGTTTGATCAATTTCATCGGTCACATGCAGGACCCATTCGCAGGCCTCCAGGGGATTTATAGGGCCCATCGACAATATAATCACTGTATAATGTCCCCGATGCTATGTCATTTGCATAATAAAGCTACACAGAGTTCTGGTCCTTTCTGTAACCTGTTAACGTCATATGAGCCAGTGGTGAGTTAATTCTGACGAGTAATATATATGCCATATATATATATATATATCTTTCATATACTCCTGCATATATATATATACACCTATACTATATATACCATATATATATAGAGAGAGAGAGAGAGAGAGAGAGAGTGATGATGATATGATCCCTTATTGCTCCAGCAGCTTTACCGTGTCGTTTACTTAAACTAATGAAGTCTAAAGGTATAACCATCGCTTTCAGATTTGAGGCTTTTACTCTGATGTATGATTTATTATATTAATAAAAAATAGGGAAATAAAATAACAAAAGGAGCCACAATCATCTTAACACACACAAGCACCACCTAACCTCCCACACACACACGCATATATA
>JABUQX010054199.1:47500-55000 GCA_015478945.1 Trachelipus rathkii | reverse complement strand
ATATATATATATATATATAGGTAATAGAACAATAGTTTTATATATATATATACTTACATTATTATATTTTAAATTATTATAAAAAGGGTAAATAATAATGGATTAATTCAATTATATAATTTATAAAGTTTCAAAGAATCTAATTACTAATGCTGTAATTCAGTGATATCGTTTTTTTTGACTACTATAAACGGTAAATCTCCTAAATGCCTGTTGTCATAGGTGATGTGACGAGGTCAAATGATTGAATATGAAGCAAGTTCCTTCTCCAAACTTTACAGAGTTATATTCGTTAATAGCAAACCACCCTAATAAAGCGATGATTTACATTTTTAAACACCGATTTTATTTCCTCTTCATTTCATATATTTAATAAATTCAAATAAGTACGTTGCGTTACTACTGTCAATTTATTACAATGTAGTTTGAGGAATGCTCAAGATATGACCACTACAGTTGATGGGCGATTGTGTTAATGATATCGATCCTCATATAGATGGAGACGTGAACTCACTAAAGGTGCGCTCTCTTTCTCAAAATCGTTTTTAAAATGATAGCGCCCCGTTACAAACGCTGAAAGGTCGGAACGGTGCAGTAAAGATCATACGCATATGTACATATTTCCTATTGCTGTTACATTCAAAAAATATTAACTTTTACTCATAAGTTATACACTATAAACTAGTGCGCCAAGAGCTAATCTTTATTACATGTAACTCTCATTTGGCTATTAAGTGTAAATAAGGGATTCACGTCTGATCAGATAACTCAGGGAGAGATGATTAGTGCTTTCTACGTTGCTGGTGATACATTCATAATCCACGTTCCTCGAGAATGAGATAGTTCCTCTATTTCTATTTTTAATTTTGTGATGCTCCTCATTATTAAGTCCTGAAGTTTGATTATTTTTTACCTGAGATAGTGTAGGGTGACTTTTTTAAATTCCCGGATAGGCTTCATGTTCCACAATCCTATTTATTACTTTCTGTGGAGTTGAGAACTTGTCACGACAACAATATATAGGGTATGAACTCTGAAAATCCTGAGGAATTAATAATATATTGGATTTCGAACCTCTTAATATATGTTGCTGGTAAAGGGTACTTTTTCACACGAGTATTATCAAAGAGAGGCTCTAATTCTTCTCAATGCAAAGTGTGGCGCTCGTTGCGTGATAAATTCATGCGCGTTTCTAACATAAGAGATAAGCCTCAGCGAGTTTGAAAAACAGGTTAGCGACATACAGCACGTGGTAGCGGAGGATAGAGCTATAACTTTGAAAGAGCAGAATTATAAGATGTTACGATCGTGATAAAATGATTTCTATATGTACTTCATACAGATGGTACTCACGAATGAGTCTTCTTGAGCGGAATGAATATCCGCCATTTAAATCGACCGTAAAATTTTCGCCTTAAAAAGTAAAGACATTTAGCGTTATCTAATGTGCAGCTATCATCTGGTGGTGAAAACGTGTAAGGAAAGTCCCACATGACTTTTGAGATGAGAGTTGCGGTGGATGCATGCGGGACTGAATAACATTTCCCACTAGTCGTATATATCTACACTACCAAAAGGGATAATAATCAGCCATCTAAAAGAGTGCACCTAGTGAAGGTATCCTCGGTTGATTACGCATAGACTGTCACCTGGTGTGAAGACCAACTGCTCCGGTGATTAACAGGAAATCTGGATTCTTGTAGGGTGTAGAGATAAAACAATGGTCATCACACGTAAGGAAGGATTCACTATCGCTCACCTCAGAGTGTTCACTAATGTCGCTCCTGGCGACAATATGGACAGAAACCATTAGAGGATCGAAGTAGTCTACCTGGTATCACGTAAGTGCCTCGGCCGATATAATTGTACGGAGCGGGCGTGGCGAGGGAGAGCCTGTATTGGTATTGAATGACGAGATTAATACTTGATAAAGTTGACTCAGCTAATACGACCTACATTCTGTAGTGAGGGTTGGAGAAAATCCAAATTCACTCTTTACGGACAATCGAGGACTAGAAGGATGAAGGAAATGCACGTTGCAGTACGAGCTCTCTGGTCGGTATATATGATATACTATAATACATTTTTCCTTCAATCTCCTTCAATGCGAAATACAATTTCATCTGCACTGTATTATCGCCTCGAGTATAAAATTATGCTAGTTAAGTTAATTTTTTATATATATCGCAGACTGGGTGGCAAATACATCAATACATTTTTCTTTAGAGTCCGACATTAGCGCTTTTTCTTTTATTGACGAATCGTATCTGCCGCCCTCGTCTCCTGTTGGACATCTTGACTTTTTGTTGTACTTCCAGATCTGATGTCGGTTTATACCGCCTGATATAAGACATGCATCTCTCGATCTATATCTATGTCTCAATATCTGAACAGCAATACTCGGAGCACAATATCGATCTTTTAAAGTCTCTCTCGACTGAATATAATTTTCCTTTGCTCGCGCTTAATTATTCTATGGTGATGCCGGTGGTGAAAGAATTAGTATCGAACCTGTCCTATACTCCTTTTCTCCCTGTTATTCCCTCGAGCTTCCTGAAGTGAGATGCCTTTCACTCTTCCAAACTGGCCGAAAAGAAATGCCACCAGAGACCTATAGACCCCACCTTGCATGATCAAAGCTTTTTTGTTTCCTCGGGCGTGCATATACCCGTTCTTTCGGATTCCATACTCTATTAGATACTGAATGGGTCTGTCTAGTTTACTTTAGTATTACTTATTACTTTAACAACTGTTGATGAGTATTGTTAATGATAATGCTTACGACTGTATCACTTCTTATATATATATATATAAATTATCGATATGTGTATACTGCATCTGTTTTCTTTTCTAATATGATAACTTTGTCAATATACAATGGCTACGTTCTGATATATAAGGGAAGATATTCTCTTACTACATCTTTTATTTATCGGATACTGCAGTTACCAGTGATGATTCAAAAGAGTATGATTAATTCAGAGGTAAAGATACCGATGAAACAATTTAGGAATGTTATAACTCTTAATAGCTCTTCTATTGGGGAGAAATTATAGACCAATGTAATAGTGCGGAGCTTTTAGTAAGCCAGTTACATTATGTGATATCTGGACTATCACTTTATTTGCTCTAGTTAAACATTTCCATACCAGGATGGCCCGCTGAGTTAGTCATCTCGAGAAAAGGATGGAGGATGTGAAGCCCATACCGAGTTGTATTAATAAAATGTCAAGTAGATACTCGTGAGTACTGACGTCTGATCGTTGACTATTCTTTGAATATTGTATACATCATTGCCCTACAGATCAACAGTGTAGGTTTAATTCATCCATCAATATAGTATAAGACTTTGTATCTCTAATATATCATACATTATATTAAAGTAGGGATATCTATGAAAGTATAATTACCAGATATACTCAGCATCACTGATTTTATCGAAAAATAGTTAGTTTTCTCTGACATGTCCATCTGTGACCGCTCTCGATGAAATAAAAAAATGAATATACGTTATACGTACATATATGATAATTGTATTATCATCGTCATAGTAAGTTTAATTAACACTAACTTTATTGAATCTTATAAAAGATATTAATTATTATTTTATAATAGACATATCATCTTTTGAATTTCTATTGAATTTTGTTATTATAATATTTAACACAGATTAATTTTAATACTACACATTAATACTACATATCAATAAGTAAGGGTGTCGATAAAATGTACCGATATGAATAAATAAGCAAGGGCAACCGATTTAATTAAAATAATAATAGACTCTAGGCAGAGCAGGAGCATAAATTTACTTTCAAATTTAATATGATAGTGTCTGCTTGGTGTGTGGTTTGTAAGCAAATGTGTTTCGTTGATATCACCTTTTTCGCAATGGTAAGTCCTTTAGAATCCGATAATTCTTCCACTTGTTAATAATAGATTTCATATCTACATTCTATCAACTTCTGTTTACACCACCGATTGTCCAGAATAGAATGTGTTGTGTGCGATTAGTTGTTGTAAATTTTCGTTTGATGTCTAGTTTATAATTTAATATTCATATTCAAAATAATCTTACTTCGTATGCCTCTCTTCACCAGTGAATATAGGATCATTAACATCAGGTCTGTAATAATCCGAGAGAGATTATTATTCAAGGAGTTTGTAAATCACAAAGAGGGAACTGGAAGACGGTGAGAAATTTAAATAAAAAAGTGGCTACACTTCTCCATGATTTATAATGAACAACTGATTTAATTGATTCTATTAAACTCTCACTCTTGCATTATATTATAAGTATAAACTGGCAGGATAATCCCCTCCATTCACCAGATACTGATTTATTATTTCCCGATTTACCTCTCGTATGCTAATATTTATCTTTCAATTTTATATTCATGAGTTACAGGTTTGACCATATTATCAATATAATTTATGTATTTCTTGTTTATTATAGAACCATCTTATTAATTTTTCCCATCTAAAATTCCTCCAAGTATAATATAGACTTTATATACATTAATCACGTCGGTAAATGCCTTTCGGATATTGTTGAACTTTTGAAAATAACACTCCGTTATATTACTATGTCCATCCAGCTTCATATCCTTTTCTGTAGTGCTTGCTTTTCGGTGATCGAGATACTACACCTCTACATAGTCATATTCACCTTTATATTCCTGAATTTTTCTTTATATTTTTGTTTTTTCTTTTTCAAACAGAGGTGTCTCTTACAGCCTCTAGTTTTTTTACCAGTTATATGCTATATGGAGTTGTATCTCTTAATGAGTGGTGTATGACAGGATACGAGATCTTGTTTAGAATAAGACTAAGTTCGTATTAGTATATCGAATATATTTAAAAGTGTTCATTTTAGTAAAATACCTATGTATGCGCTCTTTAATAGTACGATGTACTCTTTCAACTATAGCCGCTTTTGTTTACGGAAAATGTATGTAATAGCTTATACCATACTTCCCAAAGCAGCCTTCCTGATAACTGCTCAGAGAACCTCATTGTAAGAAAAACTCCATTACCTGAATCTGATCCAATATGGATTTTAGGTGTATCTCTGCTCGTCTCTTTCTATATATAATCTAAAGTACAGCATTACTCTCGCGCAACTGTAGCTGATCTTTTTATCTTTTATTGGGTTTCAGCCACAAGTATCTAGAGTATACACCAATTTTATGTATAAAAAAAAAATGAAGTTAGGGATTGCTTTAGAGGTTGTTTAGATTTACGATTAAACTCACTTTCATATTAAAACTATATTTTTAATCATTTCCAACTCAAGAGAATCTAACTGCCTATAATTGCATCTCGGGAGCTGCGTGATGATAATGGTTTCGTGTAGAAATTTTTTACTTTACAGGTTTTATGCTAGAGTAACTGTAAATGCCTCTATTCACCCCCCTCCAAATATGCTTTTAACTCATCTATTTGTCTTCAGATATTAGGTTACCTAATGAGTCAAAACCTAGTGAAACCCCCATAAGGATACTGAGATTTTGGGTTCCCTCAGGTGGTTTGTAAGTATAGATACATTTAGTCAGATTAACATTCCCTTGTGCCTCCATGTTGGCTACTTTGGATCCAACTGTAATATGCGCCTGAGTTTGTATATAGTATGGTTTATATATATGTATGTTATAGCTATGTGTACTATACTATTTAGTAATATGTGAGTGATTTATATAATATATATAGTGATTATAGTATTTTTATAGAGTGGAGGTATACCTGAGTATAGTTATATAGTAGGTGGTATCATAATAAATATATATCCATAATCATAATTCCAAGGAATGGCTAAATAAAAAGTAAATAAGAGGTTTATAAGTAAAAAAGGTCCTCTAATATAAAATAAACTATATTATATTAATAATACAAGATTTACAAAATAAAATATTAAATATATATGATAATGTGATAAGTATATATAAAACATGATTACGAATAACACCGAATGATGCTTATTATATAAAGGTTGAATCTTTACATTAGATCATTTACGGGGTGGACTATGGTGCAAGGAATTAACACTTGGTTTTAAATTATCTTGAAAGTGATTATAAGAGTGTAGCCTGAGGAGACTTGAATCAAGACTTGTGGCGATAAATGTGGTGAAATGTGTAACCTCAAAGTCTTAGCATATCGGCTTATGTGAAGAATCCTTAAGACTTAACCCACATCATCTGAGATACCATAAATAGTTCTGATTATACCCACGATTTCTGGTGTTGATTATTCAATTCCATCCTGGTTTCACAGCGGCTTGTTCTTTCAGTTTACGTGAGAGTATCAGCTATCAAATCCGACAAAGTATTGTTGATCCTACCCTCTTCAAACCCATGAGTCATACATCAATTACGAATCTTGCCTGCTTCATTCAAACGTTTAATTGAGTCTTTTTTAAAATATATATATTAAAGCTTTCTGTCTGACTTATTCAGGACGGCCACGTATCCTCCGTAATATACACAACGGTAAGACTAAGCATAAGGACTACCATTCTTAGAGAATATATATATCAACTTTGTCTGTGTTACACAATCACAGTTTTTACTTCATTAGTAACTACATTAATTGGACTCACAGCGACTATATTATTACCTGGGACTCTGGTGGTGCACATCTTTTAAAGATTTTGTAACAAATCAATTTATATTTATAATTGGATCTCCGCCCTTATTTATAAGGATGCTACTGTTCTCATTGTGAGAATAGCTAATGTTCCTCGGAGAAATTTGAATAATCCTGGTGACACTTTTCTTTCTCATATTTTGGTTATCTGTTCACTTTAGGTCCATATAAGCTAGTGATGGTAGGAGGCATGCTGAGAAAGGTGAATAAATGTACTCACAGTTTCCACTCAACACCGAACACTATAAACAGACTTCCTGGTGGTGGTGCGATAAACTGCTTGACCTCGCTTGATGTGGTGGAGACAGGAACAGTCTGATCAGCACCTACAATGTCACACATGCCACTCACTGCCACGCGAGGCTGTAATCAACATGGTGTCATCGAGCAGGTTGTGAATCATGATGAAACTCAACTACAACGGTGACAATGAGGCTGAGCTCATTCTTGAGCGCACCGCCAGAGTGCGTCGCACGGCAATAACTGCTGGCACATATTGCACGGCGATTCTTGTGAACTAGTGTCAATGAATCTGAGCTCTGAGTAACTGAATTCGTGCTATACAGATGCCTTGTTATTATTATTAGCAGTATATACATTCATTTTCTCCTACTTCATTATATGAAAGTTACAGCAAACCATTTAGTCATTATGGGGATAACCACTTAGTTATCAGGGGAAAGATTCATGATCCTGGAGAAGTAAAGTAAATATGCAAGGCAAATACTCATCCATCCTCTGCTGTATGTAATCTATACCTTGTGTTACTCAAATTTAAAGCTTGAGAGGCCGAGAGTTATTAATGATTGTTTCTCACTTCACGACGGCTCCTTCGAGTAGGCCTTACTGTAGATC
>JABUQX010054199.1:2500-42500 GCA_015478945.1 Trachelipus rathkii | reverse complement strand
TTCATATATGATCTTCAACCTGTACAGCTAACTCTATCCAACTCATATGCGATTGACTCAACCTTTCATTCTCAAATTCATTTTAAATTCCCTCTGTTTACTTCTAGAATCTGCCTCTCTTCTTAAGCTTTCCGATTCTATCTCACTGATCTGATATTATTTCCGGGGGGTTGGGGTGTCTCAACGTTGTAGAAATTGTTTAAAAACTCAACTATCCAAAAATCTCACTCTCTAAAAACCCTTCTTAGCTGTCCTATCCTGTTCGACGGTCTCTCGTTCTCATCCTGTGACAATTAAACATCGTGACCTTAATTTAAAACAAAAAATGTCTTGGAAAACATCATATCACAATGGTTGTAGGCAGTATCTTGGAAACCTGGGAGTTCTGTTTAGACTGCGAGACTTTGTTCTCGTCTCATTACTTGCAGCTATACCAGGGTTCTTATCCACCCTTCGTATGGATTGACTGTTCTTCATATCTGGGGGGTCTGCTTCACCCGTCTTTTGGGCAGGGTCGAGTCAAAGGCCAAAAGGCTTAAAACTGTTCTCTCTTTACTTTCCAGTTCCCTTGACCCTCTATCTTTGCGGAACGATGTTGGTCCTTTATCTCTATTCTATAGGTACGCGCAGCGCAAGTGCTCGAGGAAGTAATCACTCGGGGTACCAGCAGCTTTACGAGCGTCACGTAGCACTTAGGGTGCTGTTCTGCGCAAAAGTTTGTGTTGATATTGGTTTAACTCCAGGCTAGTTGCTGCGGTGCTTCCTTCTTTCCGCCGACTTCTGTTCACTGTGGAATTCTCTTACATCTTCTGTGTTTCCTGCTGTATTCAATCTCCCTCACTGTTAAAGCCTGCGTCGTGCTCATCTGCGTAATATGCGCTAGAGGGCGAATTTTTGTGGCGTTACTTAGCACCCTTTTTGAATCAGGGCTCTGCCCAGTGAAGTGTGATGGGACCAACTGTAAAAATATATAATAATAATAATAATGAATAATAATAATAATAATATATAATATATAATTAATAATAATAAAATAATAAAATATAATAATAATAATAATAATAATAATAATAATAATAATAAAATAATAATAATAATAAGAATTTATTAATAATAATAATAATAATAATAATAAATAATATAATAATAATAATAATAATAATAATAATAATAATAAAAAAAAAATAATAATAATAATAATAAATAATAAATATAATAATAATAATAATAATAATAATAATAATTAATAATAATAATAATAAAGATTGATAATAATAATGATTAAAATAATAATAATAATAATTAATAATAATAATAATAATTATAATAATAATGAATAATAATAATTAATAACATAAATAATAATAATATAATAATAAATAAGATAATAACCATAATAATAATAATAATAAAAAAATAATAATAATAAAATAATAATAATAATAATAATAATAATAATAATAATATAATAATAATAATAATATAATAATAATATAAATAATAATAATAATAATAAAATAATAATAACTTAATAATAATTAATAATAATAATAATAATAATATAATAATAATAATAATAATAAATAATAATAATAATAATAATAATAATAATAATAATAATAATAATAAAATAAAATAATAATAATAAAACAATAATCAATAATGAATAATAATAATTTATAATAATAATGATTTATATTTATTAATAATTATAAGAATAATTTACTGCTGTCTCTTTGTGGTGAATTTTTATTTGTTATTTTATTGTGCTGAATCAAAGTGGTTAATCAGAAAATATTATTCCTCTATTTTGTTCTATGAAAAAAAATATTCTAATTGGTAAATAATTGAAGAACAGTTGATAGAAATCTCATGTTTTAATCAACATTAATCACCACTGGTAAGAAATACTCAGAAACTCCTTACCTTTCTTATCACTGTTCCCTATGGTTTTCAGATGTTTTATTTTCTTATAATTGTTTTTTTTTTTTTTTTTTTTTTTTTTTTTTTTTTTTTTTTTTTTTTTTTTTTTTTTTTTTTTTTTTTTTTTTTTAAAAAAATTGTGAAGAATGTGGGAGTTTATTGAAACATTGACTTAATCCTTATCAGAGATTTTACCATTAATATAATGGTTGCCATATTGTACAGATTACTAGTAAATTTTAAATATTTCAAATCATATTGAATTTTTATTCTCATTAAATAGATTAATATTTTTCATTACTTACCATATAATTTTCTAGTTATTTCGTTCGAAAGTGGTCTGGTATGAGTATCTAGTCTATCAGCAGGAACCTCAAACTGTAGAGTGCACAAAAAATAAATAATCTTCTCCTTGCACATCTTTTTTATAATTTTTTTTTTTTTTTTTTTATTTATTGGTATTAAAGATTTTATTTTAATCAATATATAATTAATAATAGCATTTACGTCTTTCGAGCTCAAAGAGATTAAGAAGATATTGTAAACCATCTAAATCTAAAGTATGGATTAAAAGTTATAATGAAGAAAATTATTCAAATTATATTATTCCATTATTTCCTTACTGAAACATTTTGATTCATTGTTTCAACGTATTCTAAATGCTTTCATAAATATTTTCTTACAATTTTTTGAGCAAAAGCAAGAGCAAAATATAGTTCAAATGAAAGAATACTTTTGAAATTCATTTTAAAACAAAATATATCAGTTTACCTATTTAATTTATATCGTAAGTATAAAATGGTAACAAAAATCACAAATCTAAATTGCAACTTTCTAATTTTTGAATATCAATGCTCTTATAAACCCTGTAGAAGCTTTGGACAACTCGTGCACGGAACTATATAAGAAATGAGTCAAAATTTAACTAACGCCTCCCTCATACACAATTTGGAATTAAAACAATTAATTATTTAAATATGCTTCAATTTTGTTTGAAGTTTATTTTTTCTGTAATTTTTACACTAAAAAAGTTTAATTATTATGATTTATCCTTAACATCTTTTAAGTGTATGTATTCAATTAAAAATTAATCTTAAAATTAATTTATTTTCTCCTTTTTAATCTGGTTCTAATGTAATTTATTATAACTAATTATAATTTGTATTAATCTAATGACTTAATATAAACATAAAGAATCATTTTGTTGTGTGAGCTTTTACGTTAGATTCCCCAAGAAAATTCAGCTAATTTTAATTTAATTAATTGTGTATAAACATATGTAACAATTGCTCTAAAGACTGCTTACGAAAACTAGCTAGTTTGCAATTGAATATGAAACAATACAATCAATTTTGTGAAAAATCAAAGACAAGGTTTTAAATTTTATAGTTGTCTCATCAATTATAAAATTTCTAATGCAGTTTTAGTAATTTCAAGTTAGAAAAATTCCAGATAAGAAATTTATTAATTTTATATCTAACAAAATTTTAGTTTTTTTTTCTTGTGGCCTGCTGAGTTTTGATACTTTTAAATTCTCATAGCTGTAAGAGTTTGCAAGTGATGAGACACAGGCACCAATTAAAACCGAGAAACAGTTCTTTGTTTACTTCAGCATTAGAGAAAGTAACTGTAGATATCTGTGTTATTTAGTTGTAAAAAATTTTCAAAGACTTACCTCGTACACTTTAGCCCAAGGCAATTCTCTTATTTTGAATGATAAATTTTGCTCTTTGAAAAATTCTTCAACGGGAATCTCAATCAATTCAATTCCAACAACTTCAAATCCCTCGTCGTAAAACCTTCAAAATTGTTGGGAAATGTTTATTAGACAATTAAAAGATAAATTATTGAAAGCTACTTGTCCTGAAACTTCAATTGTGATATACCCTAAAGGTCATGCCAAAACTGATCGCTTGCAGGGAATCGAGGCAAAAAAAAAAATTGTAATACAAGAGATGAAAGATGAAAAGTAACTGATATTTTTAGTCTGTTCCATGCTCAACTGTGACTGCTTTCTAACTAGTAACTATTTCCTTTGCCTACAATATTTGTAATTTTCAAGGGAAGTAACTACAGCTCCATTATGACTCGTGTTTAATGAAAGCTGCTACGAATGACATGACAGTTCTGAAACAAAAATCTTGGCTTCATGCCTGAAATGACCTAAACATTTAAGCACGTTATTCATCATATCAAACCATGATATTCTTAGGCCTCAGAGTCAGAATATCTCTAAAAATATTTATGTTCTCATTTTAAGAAAGGTTGAACTGCATTCCAATTATGAAGTACGTGAAGAAGGTGCTCACAATCTGTAACATAAAATAAGATTATGAAGAACGTGATAATAAAATAGCTATTGAAGCTGTTCCCTATGAAGTAATGAATGATAAATAGGTTTACTAATATTACAATCGTAAAGAGACATTATACATGTTTATAAATTTTCAAAGAAATTAATGGATCAACTTGAGTTAATAAAATGAAGTTATACTTACAGGCACTAAACATTGACGATCAATGTCGAAAAATCCGAAAAATCCAACTTTTGGAAAGTGTTCTAAAATCTTACAAAGGATGAAAATCTAAAATTTAACATACAATATGTATATATTTATAATGTCTTATATATATATATATATAATCTAACTTTTATAATAATAAATATTTTTACTTAAACTTATATATATATATAATATATATATCATATATATATATAGTATTATAATATAATATATATATATATATATAGGGTGGGGCAATACTTCCTTTACCATTTCAGGAGGCCATAAATAAGAAACCAAGCTTGATATGAAATATTTATTTATACTATTTATACTCACTAATTCTACGATTCATAAGGTTTTACATTAAGTTGTTTTAAACAAAACATCAGTAAAATGACGACCCCCATTGTCAATGAATTATGAAGTCTCAATCGGTAGTTTTCCATAACTCTTTGTAAGACGTTGATCCGAATGAGATGGATTTCCTGTCGAATGACCGTCTTCAAAGCAGCCAAGTGTTTGTACAATTCAGCCTTTAGGTAACCCCAGAGGAAATAATCCCATGGGATTAGGTCCGGAGATCGAGCAGGCCATTGAACATCACCCCGCTTTGAAATGACCTTCCCTGGAAAAATCTGACGTACAACATCCATCGATCTCCGGGCAGTGTGCGCTGTCGCTCCACCTTGTTGAAACCACACAAGGTCAAGGTTAAGGTCATTAACGTTCGGTCGCAAGAAGTTCTGCAGCATGTCAATGTGCCGATCAGCTGTGACGGTGACCGTCAATTTACCCTCTTCAAAAAAATATGATCCAATGATTCCATGACTGCTTATGGCATACCAGGTCGTTACCCGAGGGCTGTGTAGTATCGTTTGGTGCAACTCTTTCGGGTTTGCTTCACTCCAATATCGAAAGTTTTGCCGATTAACTGAGCCTGAGAGGTGGAAATGAGCCTCATCGCTGAACATGACGATATCGTTAGCTGAAATGTCGTTCAAAAGCTGTCGACATATGTTGACATGGTTTCAGATGTCTTCGTAACAGCTCCTGGACGAATCACATTTTTATGCGTTGAAAACGAAGATTTTCGGTTCAATAAGTTAACCGGTTCAACCCTACAAATTTACGTACTGAGCAATATGAACATGTTCAGAGCAAAAGCAGTATGTTTCCGGGCCGACTCTGTTTCTGATTGGATGACAGAACGTTCTTACTCGGCAACATTTTCAGGGTACAGCACTTGCGTTGGCTCGACCACCCCTCCCCTGAATACGTGATGCGAACTTCATTGCTTTAAGACATCTTTGAACCAAATTCAAATGTGGATTTCGAGAAGACGGAGCAAACGGGGCTAAATCCAACCGGTGTCCTTCAGAACCCAATTGCGTATTTGATACGATTTCAAGTAGTAAGAGAAAAATCAGATAAATAATTAAACAAGCGCTAGGATATCACCCAGGACCAAGCCAACGCATGTTGAAAACACACATAACTTACAAACCTTCGATGCTGCCGAGAAATAAACGAACGTTCAATAAATAAACCCCCCTCTCTAGACATCCATTTCGATGTCGCTAACCCTCCAAAGCAATCAAAAAGGAATAAAATAGTAATGTACACTAAAATGATATATAGAGAACTCATAAAATAATATATAAATAAAAAATAATAAAGTTATATATAAATATAATATAAATATAAATTATAAGTTAAAAAATAAAAATAAAACAATATAATATATTTATATATATAAACAATACATATATATAATTAACATGGCAATTTTAACTAATGAAACGAGCAAAAATGTGACAAATCCATCAAATATTTTCCCGATATTTGATAATATAAAATATTAATATCTCTACCTAACCCATGGTTGATGAAGTAAAAAGCAACATAGATAATCACAGTATAATACTGCACGCAAGGTCTTCTATCTACTCCACAGTTGATTTTAGAGCACGAAAAAACTCGTACAAGTACTAATGATAAGATAGTACGCTAATAAACAGAAATCTAGATGTAACATATATAGTTAAGTGACAATTTAAATGATACTCAATATTAGATTTATAATCAATGAATTGTCAACATTTTTATTCAATAATCGACAAATTGATATATCTATAAGAAGCAGACATTAATTCCACGCACAGCAACAATAGTAGAGTCACAAGATCCATTGAATATTCAGGAAATGAGAGCGCACAACCGTTGGGTAATAAATGAGCTTAATGTATCTATTATGTTCACAGCAGGAAACGGGAGAAGAGAGCAGCGTATCTACACACATGTCATTCCAAAATCATCAGTACAATACGACAAACACCTATATGGCAACAAAGCCTTTTCACATAATTTGCTAAACAGTCGAGGATCTATAAATCATACATTGAAGCCATATAAACCCGCTCATACTTCGATTCCAAGTACACATAAAACTTTTATTTAGTGAGTTAGTAATTTATTGTTATATTTAGATCTCTTCAATTTCACTTAAAGCAGAGCCAACCACTCAAATAACATTCTCTTTATACAACCTATTAGTAATAATTAATCATTTAATGTATCACCACCTTTCCTATAATAGCAGTGTTATAAATAATAGGTGTAAGTGTATGTAGCTTTCATAAAAATCACGGTGCAGATCAGCCCGTAAATCATCCACAGTTAAAACGTACACCTACCACTAAGTAGTCAATTGCAGCCATGTGTATGATCATAAAGAGTGGCTGAAAATCAGTAAGCTCAGTCTATATCCGTTAATATTGTACACACACGCTTAATAGTTCGATTGTGAAAGAACAAGCCCTCCTCTAACGTATCCTACTAGAATTCAGCATAGATCAATACCTGACATCTCTTCAGACATCATCTATTGAAGAATAATAAAACATGCTCTCCTTTTTTTCTTCTCATTCAGACTGTACACCATTATCTCTCCTAACAGTATCCAAGAATTTTGTATATCTTGAGAGGGTCAATTTATGCTTATAAGTGGATTTAGTACAATATGTGCGTGCATCTTCGTTTAAATATGTATGCGTATTATGTAACAATCTCTATTTAGAACAAGCAAGCGGGAGTCGGAGGTGACTCTCTCACTCTCACACAAAAATCCAGACCGAGACCATATAATAGACCAAATCTAACTCATACTACAATAATTTTGGCTTAAACGCAGCCCTATTTATATCTATATTTTCCGCAAATAACTGTCTGAGCTTCACTATCTCGTACATCAACACACCAAACTCTACATTCCACCAGGAGAAAACATGCAGTACGCGAACGCGACATGTCATGCCCCACGGCAAACACATCACTTTAGTTCCTCCCAGTAAAGGCACGAAAGCGCTGTAAAAAGAGCAACTAGAGAAAATAGAGTCGACAGAAATCTCTGCAATTAAAACCCCTATCATCAGGGAACAGCATCTACCAACTCACTCTGAAAACATGATAACTCACTTAAAAATACACAAAACCTGTAACTAGGAATAATTGGTTAAGATTACAATCATACTATACACTTCAGACTTAAATCTTATATATTAAATCGGAAGAGCTAAATGCTAGACAATCTTGAAAGACACTCTATACAAATCTAACATCTCATCGAATAGTACACTAACACACCCAACACCTAACTCACTACCTACCCCCACGATAACAACACCCCCTAAGACACTACCATCTCACTACCCTATATACTCACCATATATCACCATATACTACAACAAGTATAACTAACCTATACCCGCCGTCAACGTACTACGTGACCACACCTCAACCTCAACACCTTCACCCACGACCTACTACAGCTACCTCACAAATACTAACCTACTAATACCAGCCCTAACACTACACCACTATAACTCCACCTATAAACAACCCACCACATCAACCTACAGCCTATACTATATATACATATACACTACTATATACAACCCCGTACTAAAAAACAAGTACCAGACCTCATACTAACCTATAAACCATATATATATATATACTATATATAAGTACTACTATTATACACATATAATACAGACAACTACACAGTAACGAATACAAAATAAACATAACACAAAAACAAATCATAGTATATGTCATACTCAAGAATCTCCTCCGATAAAATAGACAACCAAACCTTAACCATACAACAATATGAACAGAACATATTAGAATAACGATTACTAATGATATATTTGAATAAGTTTATAAAGAGGAATATAATAGCAGAAAATGAATGAACAATTGAGAGAAGAAATAAAAAACATAAATTACAATTTCTCACTTCAAAAAACATAACCCACCTCACAATCATCAATATCTAAACTATCCCCCGACCTATACCTACCTAAAATACTAACAAAACATAATAAACGAATATATATACAATACAAACAACCACAACCACCGAAAACACCTAAAAATATAAAACATAATTATACACTAATAACACTACAACTAAACCCTACACATACTAAACTACGATACATAAAAACCACTAACTCTAAAACACAAAGCTAACACAACACACAAACACTTTACTATAATAAATCACTCATAACGTCAGCAATATACATAATACCACAACTATATATAAACAAATGAAAATATAGTACACAGACGGAAAGAAGAACAACAAGTACTCAAACACAGCGAAGAGCACAACGACAGAACCTAACACTAAACACTAAACCAGCAAACACCAGCCACAAGGCTACTATACAACTAGGATAAACACTATATACAAAGTGAGCCCTCCGAGTTAGGTACGACTAGGAAATTTTACAACCAAGTAATATCCGTTTATTATACATTATATTAACAATCATTGATTAAATATCTACACTACTTCTAAAATATTTGAACAAAAATTCTTTAGAAAGTCACAAGTAAATCCAAAAAGGGCTTTTGTATAAAGCAAAAAATAACTTTAAGACGCAAGAACCTCTGTTGAATATGCCCGAGAGATAACGAGAAACCAGGCCCAAACCCTTTTTAAATTGTATTATATTATCTTATAACTATGTTGTTTCCAAATTTTTAGTTAT
Source organism: Trachelipus rathkii (assembly GCA_015478945.1). Classification (NCBI taxonomy): domain Eukaryota; kingdom Metazoa; phylum Arthropoda; class Malacostraca; order Isopoda; family Trachelipodidae; genus Trachelipus; species Trachelipus rathkii. The sequence goes on along the minus strand of JABUQX010054199.1, from coordinate 33,007 downwards.
GAGTCGAAAATAAGTATATGTCTTTCATTAGGTTGATAACTGTGGGGTAACTAACCATAGCACCCACCTGGATAGCAAAAGCGAAGATAATTATCACTTCCACCCGACCATCAATGTTAAATCAAGAAAATATAGTGTTGCTTATCTTGTGATTATAGTAACCAAGAGTGAAACTTGAATGATTGTCGATTATGATTTTATTATACTAACAAAAATCATTGAAGTGGAGATTGAGTGGATTTGAGGCGATAACGATAGCAACTAATACTGTTCGTAAACACTATAACTCAGCCCTACTAACCAGGATGATTTTGTGCAGAAAGGACACCGGCAGGTTATGACAACGAGGAATATCCACATAGGCTCGATGAAGTTCCATAAAAAACTATTACATCTCATCTGCCTACTTCTCTATCTATAAGAAACCTCTCATTCACTAATTATATCACTAGGTTTTCCAGCTAATACCCAACATATAAAATCTGACACTCTTTCTTCACAGTATTGCACCACTATATACGTATATGTTCCCACCTCTCCCCTAAAACAGAAAAGTTAATATTCCTATTACTACAGATCATCCAAAATCCCATCGGGCAATTATAGAGAAATCATATTACATCACAATATCCAAACGTGAGATCATAGTTTTCGTAAGTCACACCAACTATTAACAATACACGACAAAGATAAATAAAGTGTCTGACGAAGAGCACCTCAATAACAAACAAACACACGTTACAAATCCCCTACATCCTACTTACCTATCCCCCCCCAACCTCTTAAAACATCTGTTTAAAAACGAACTTAAATCGGAAAAGATATAATTATATATTATTACAAACACCTAAATACACGAAAAAATACACCTTACCATCAATAAAATCATTAATATAAAGTATCATCATCCCACATCCACATCATAATGATAATATAAAACATCAGACCACACACACACTATTATTGAATAATGATTAATAAATAATAATAAATTATAACACATAATTAATAAAGAGTATTGATCCATGAGAAATAATTGACTAAAGTGCGTATGCAAAGCTAATTAATAATAAATAATTGATTTCAATAATAAAAATTAAATAATAAATAACATAATCATACTTGGAACTCAAGTAACACAATAACGAATCCATCCCATAGACGATAAACATACCAATCACATAAATAACGATTAATAAATGTGAGTCAATAATATTAAACCTATCTACCTCTCACTATAATCATATATATTATATATCAACACCCAACTTCAATAAAATGACCTCGTAAAGGTAGGTCAATAACAACCGTTATAACCATAATTATTCATACACCGTTGTAGTAATACCCATATTTAAAAAACATAAAGATAGTAATCATTTATGCATAACATTATATGAAATTGGCGAAAATTTCTAAATAAAAAAAAAGTCAGAGAGATATGAGAACCTTAGGATCCAAAATACCAAATAACTCAGTTTCGTACATATCTTTACTTTCTACAAAAAAAATATATAAGAGTATTGCCACTACCAAACAGATATAACATAAATCAAGAGTATCCAAGTAACATTTCAAAATATAGTTTATAGTCCTGTTTCTACGTTCAATTCACTACCGAAGAGCATCATCAGTCAAAGAGGTAGACGGAACTATCTTAAATGGAATTATGTTATTAATAAGAGATAGTATGAGAGATGAGAGAGAGACAATGTGATATAATATTGCACGTTCACACGACAATTATCTATACGAACTAGTATACCTCATATTAGAGCCTATTGAACATCGAAATACCATAAGGGTATCTTTATATCTATTTCATTTATTACTATATATAATAAAATCATTTTATGATATTAATGATATAAGAAGTATAATAATTCTGATCTATTAATGATTAATTAATATAAATTATTATAGAGTAAACTCTAATTTAAATGTGAACCTTATTATTAATCTTTATATAGTCATCATATAAGAAAACCCAAGATTATAGTAGCCACTTTATTTACACTATTTTAGCAATGAAAAATAATCATTGAACCTCCAAGATTTTGAGTAAGCTTTGTATTTACACTACTTCAAAAGTGAAAATACATTAATGAACTGAAAGATTATTGTACAGTAAATAGACCTTGTATTTACATTACTTTAATAGTGAAAATACATCAAAAGCTCAAAGTTTAAAATAAGCCTTGTGTTTGCACTACAATATAAATAATTTATTATTTTGTATTAGACTATCTACAACAATTATTATATTATCAACAACAAATATGCACCTGCATCACAAAAGTACACTACTAGAGTTATTGTAGTAACTTACATAACCAATATTTAGACCTATTTAAGTATCTAAAAATTATTAATTTAAAATTATTATATGAATATATGTATAATATATTAATATATTAATACTTATACATTACAGTTATATATATATATATAATATTATATATATATATATATTATATATAATATTATAATTATATATATATATAAAATATAAATAATATATATATATATATATAATATATATTAATATATATTAATATATAATATAATATTATATGTACTTATAAATATATATATATATAACTATATATACTATATATATAGATTAAAATATATATTAATTATCATATATATAATATAATTTATTATATAGTAATATAATATTATTACATAATATATATAATATATATATATATATATATATATAAATATAGTAATTATAGTAACATATATTATAATATAATATATATATATATAATATATATATAGTAATATCTTATATCAATCACATCCGATCCACTCCTCACTAGCACACTAACAATATACTAACAACACACACACACATCCAACATCACACTTATACTGAGAGATCAAAAAGTACCACCAATTCATATAGCCACACCGCGCTACGACAATTTTCGTCTTTTAATACACTCGGACACATACAGAACATCTACTATACTCACACCACGACTACACACTATCACAAGAACCCATTCTACCATATCTCACAAATCACAAAACGTATTTACACTACAAGACACTATACATTATAACCACCTAAATATTGCAGTGCTCGAGTTAGGATATACTAATATGAGTGAACACGCAAATTCTGTTCTCTCGGTTCAATCATGATCAGTATATTCTTCAATCGGTCTCCACAAAAAAGTATTGCGTTATAGCTAGCTTATTACGTTGTATGTTTAGGTGTTTATCTTTTGATAACTTACTAGATTTGATAGCAAATATTTGTGTAATATTCCAATATTCATATATGATGATAAACATTCTATTAGCAATATGTAAATTTACTACAGCTTCATGTTGTAATTAAAATTTTTCTAAGGAATTTCGAGCTATCATATTGTGCACACAATAATTAAATATTTACATTGGTCCCCCATCCCCTTAAAAGCCTCCTTAGTAAAGCACAATATTACTATAATAGATCAACCGCCCTACCTCATAATAATATATAACTGTCTGAATATATCACTAACTCGAATATATATAGCTCTAAGTGGTAGATGCGTTGCTAATGACAAGTATATCAGACTTTTTCTAGCCTAACCTATCAATATAGACAATAACTACTATATTGAAGTACCTACCCTTAATGTATAAATAGAAGTAAAGTATTCGTATAAGATGTTTATAATTATCAATTATTAGCTCATTATTGAATGAGTTATCCTTATCTAACATATTTCTAAGTCTTTATAATTACTAACCCATCATCATAAACAGAGTTATATATAGATACATTCCCCTTATGACTAATTTAAGCTGACCCACAGGATCACACCTATATAGTGCACGCGCCTCCCGCTAAAGATGGAAGTACCCCGCACCAGCAGTGATTGCGACCTATACCTAACCCGTTCTACTCGAGACTCAGCCGTATGCTAGTAGCTGCCGCAAGCGGTCTGAGTATCTTCCAGTGGCATACCTATCAAGCGGTGCCGGCGTTCTCAGCTCAGCGCGAATGCACACTCATATGACTCGCTCAGCGCTCGCCGACTGTACTAACACTCACGACGTACGCTTCGTCCAACTCGCAGTGCGTCCCCAGTGATCAAGTTATCCCCCACGCAATTATTCACTAAATTATATATAAGTTAGTATACTCTATAGTGTGAGGCGTATTCGAATAGAAATATTCTACAATACTAATTGACGAGTACTTATAGATCATTATTAATATATTAATAACTTAACATAACAAAACTTATATTATTATATATAAAACTATGTAATACTCATTACAGAACTAATATTTTATATATTTTTAACTTAATATTTATATTTATAATTTAAAAATTATTTTATAGAATATCATATATAATAGAATACATAATATACCAGTAGATGTCTTAATATATAAAATCACATTTTATTAAAAATATATTTACCAATTGTAACAAATTTTATAATACTATATAATAATACATACAATAATAAACATTAACTACTCACTTTAACATCAAATCAGTAAATCCATAAATATGATTTTTTTATACTGTAATAAACTTCTGGGTTTTAATACCTTTATTTATTGACTTATGTTTTAACTTCATTATAACTCTATTTAAGTATTTTTACCTTAGCACACCTTTAATAACCTCAATATAATATTATATTAAATATATAATACTGTTTAACAAGATCACTACCTCACTCCATAGTATAATACTCAATAGTAATAAATTGATGTAGTTATACTATTATTTATAGCTACATTCTTAGAATATGTATATAGATATAGCTTAATTTTTTAGAATGCAACTAAGAATTTGTTAGGTGAGTTTCAAAATTTTATAACAAGTTATTTATATATAATAATTATATAATTATATATAAAACTACTTAAAAGAATACACAATGCATAGCTTAAAATCTCCTCCCAACAAGGTATAATAATTAGTATGCTTTATGTATATTACTATTTATTTATATACTGCACTATCTATATTATATCATCATAGTTAATTTAAGCTATAGCTTTAAACTCAACTACTATTATTAACTATATATATATTAATTATCATATCCATTATAAAAGCTGTAAATCACAGTTTCAATTAATTTGCACAAGGATATATATATATAAGTTAGTAGTATATGCTTTTGTTTTCGGTTTTTACTGCTTAAACTCATATGTTTTACTGCTTTAACTACACTACATATATATATAAATTATTAACATAATTACATTAACCTTAAGGTAGGAGAATTCATTATACAAAAAATTCTCATACTATTCCAAACTTATAAAAGTAATATTTTTTGCTATTACATGAATACAAACTTATATAATCTATTATAATATTTATATATAGAAAAAAAACAAACAAAAAAAAAACTGTTCGGTTTTTGAACAGTTTTAGGGAAAGAGAATTTTTTTTTTGAATTCACACAAATAACTGCCATAAATCTATATTAATTATCACAAAATTTTCTCACAATTTTTTTATTTATCACTAGATATCACTCACCTAAATATAGATTATTATGTATGTAATAAAATTTATAGATTATATCAACCTTGATATATAGTAAAATTTATATATATATATATAAAAAAATTATTTTTTTACACAATCTCTGAAAAGTACTTTTAAAATAATTATGTGAAACTACATAATAGAACAACCATAGGTGACATCAATCATACGTATCTAGTATCCTATCAGTGAACACAACCACGACCAAACAACACTCGACTATCCACATAACGTCACAGTTATGTTACTAAACGTATATATATTGTAATTTATAAGATAACATAAATATTATATATTTGGAAAGATATAAGAAATAAATAAATCTTGTATCGTTATTTCTTTAATGATTTTTTTATATTATATCTCATGCTAAGAAAAAATGACTATTGCTGATAACTGAGAACATAGCATAAACAGTTGAAATAATTATTTTATTTTTTATATGACGGCCAAAAAAAAAGCACACACGTTCTCATAATATTAATATTAATATAATACATATATAGATATATAATATAATTAATATATATATTATATCATATATATATATATATATATATAATAATATAATATATCAGTATATATATATATATAATATACATAAATATATATATATATATATAATAATATATAATATAAATATATATATGATAAATATTATATATATATAATAGATAATGTATATATATATATTATAAATTATATAAATATATATAATATATATATAATATATTAATAACTATATATATAATATACTATATATTATATAATATATTATATATTAAATATATATATATATAATATATCATAATATATATAATAAATAATAATAATAGATATTAAATTATAATATATTATTAATATATAAATAATAATATATAAATATATATAATATTATATAAAATATATATATATATATATATATATATATATACTAATATAATTATAATATATTAATATATTATATAATATATATATATATATATATTATTAATTAATAATATATATATATATATACAGTGAGTACTGATATCCAGAAATTTTTTTACATGATAGAGTAGAAAGGGGTCCAAAAACAAAAATCGTTCATTTATATATATATATATAATCATAATATATTAATATAGTATATATATAATATATTTATAATATAATATATATTATTATATATATATATATAATATAATAATATAATTACATAATACTATAATTACTAATACTGTATATAATTATAGTAAATTATATAATATATATATATATATATAATAATATATATAATATATAATATATATATATATAATATAATTAATTATAATATATATATAATACTATATAATAATTTATATATATATAATATTATATATATATATTATATATAGTAATTATAATAGTATAATAGGTTCCACAAGAGTAACCATACAAGTGATTAATATGACATAAACATTTACTCAAAGCTCTCTAAGAAAAATGAGATGCACTGAGAGCAGGTTGACTTAAAAATGTAATCCTGATGATATTATGTACATAAATTATTTTAAGAAAAGTCGGCACAATTTACTCATGTAAGGCCAAAATGAACATTTCTCTAACATATCTAATACTCCGCGGAACGCAAATGATGGTGAACGAGTTCGTGATTGTCCTGGCGCAGAGTGAGAGTCTGAATTTATAACAGTATACTATCACATTCACAAAATTTATCAATTTCTACATATTTCTCACAGCATGTTCATGGATCATGTGCGGCATTTACAGTTTCGCACATTATTAGTCTCGTTCTAGCTCCTCCTGATAAACAGTATTTCAATACACACCCATGTAGGTTTTCCAGCTTCTTATACGAATGACACGTATGCATTAGACCACCATTCAAGGGCTCACACCAATATTTGGCCAGTTATATAAAGTCAAACATGTTACTCAATAAAGCTAGTATTACAGAATGTACAGTCGACTATATCGTAGAAAAACACTAAATAGCCTTTCTTTACAGTCTCGGCGAAGTGCGGTATCTCGGGCGAGTTCTATGGGAGCCACCTCGACACTTGCTTGCGGCGGATGCAGATTAGTCGATGCGATACTCTCTACTCTATTTACGCACATATTCCGATGAAAATCTCTCATCGCGTCTTCTTGAATATGACATAATTAAATCTTGTACGCTATTACAGCGAGTCCTGTGCACGTGCACACTCGTCCTTTCCGTGACTTAGGATCACCGTGGCCTGTTAACTACACAAGAGCATCTCTCTGGTAGCTCCGCTGTTTTAAGTACACCAGAGCTATAGTACAACATCACACCTCACCGCCTCACATGTTAAGTAATAGATAGACACAGATCTCACAAGCGAAATATTTTCAAGAGAGGGAGAAGATTTAGAACACACTCTCCGATTATAGCATAAGATCTTGTTACTAGTTAAAAATCAGTGCCGACACAGAAATCGAATATTGTAGAGCCTATCACTTAGAATATATTGAATCTGCGCGACGCTTGTCGACTAGAGTCTCGAGTCCTGCTCTCGTCGCGCGATAAATATATGTGTGTTCTCTTCGTTGTATTGCAAGATATGTTTCACAGAGAGCGATGATTTATGCACACTGCTTGGTTAGCGTCTGTACTAATCTTGTGAGGATCTCTGAGAGTTGTTCGTTCTCTGACACCCAAAAGTTTTCACAATAAGTACACAAGATTCACCATTCAGATGCCGCTTACAACACTCTCGCTGTCAGACCAAGAAAATCAGCTTCTCGAACCATCCATTCTGCTTGAGATTTGTAATAAGTTTATTCGACATTTCTCAAATGCATGTATGATAATCGAAAGTCAGGATATACTTTTAAACTAATCACTTTAACTATGAATACCATTTGTTCTCATGTTTTGAACATGTGTCACGGAATCATGACTTAGTATATATAAACCTCTTTATATACATTGTCTAGCTATACACACGAACTCGCTGTCACATGTGTCGAATCCTGCATGAGTGTAAGTATGATCAGGATATTTGATACCTTATCTATTAACTGTTCTATATTATGACTCTAATGCCAATACTGTAACGAAAATATGCCATTTGTGCGCGCATGATGCGACGATGGCCTCACTCTCTGTTGTTGCCCCAACACCGCGTAGCACAAAACTCACTACGATTGCCGTTTTACCACACTCACCACCTCACCCTAGCATAGGTGAGTATCCTATAACACCCTTCTATGGATATTGTAAGATAAATAACTCAGTACTATTATATATCAAAGGAATAAATGAATTAATGAAGCAAAGATAAATTTTGAAAACTTTCCACATAGTAATAGTCATTCTATTATCTTGAGGAGAGTACGGATACGACATAATAATTATGAATATAGCTCCTAGTACATTATTCTAAATGAGCGAACCCGTGTTTCTAATAGTGATTTCGAATGATCCTGTCAGCGTAGTGAATAATTTTATCTTCTGTATTACTTATATTATTGCAATAATTATGTCTATGTAACAAGCATGTGTCATCATAGTCAGCTCATGTAGTGATGAGAGTCTGGTTCTGATTCATTTAGAGAACCACAAGTGCACCACCACTCACATCAAGATCTGATAAGATGCGTGTAAGCCCCAGCAGGATTTGTTCCAAAAATCTAACCCTATGGTTGTCTACCTGGGAATATGAGTAGATTTATAAGTAATCAGAATATATTGAGCTGTATGTAAATATCGAAAAGAAAATGAGATATTAAACACTGTATAAATAGGATACACATGTATTTTTTTTGTGGTTGTTGTCGGATCGACTAGTGGTGCAACTTCCAGTGAACTATTGCTGTCCTGATCGACAGATAGTACTGCTTTATATTTGTACGGCAATTCTTTTAGTCACGGGGTATGTCTAAGTTATTTATAGTTTCATCCATGCTGTTAGTATTTTTTGTGACTGCTTTTTCTTAGTACCTGCTTGTTGTTATGTATATATAATATCTGGTTCTGATCGTCTGATTATTTGACTAAACTCATATACTCAAGTACAAAAGTGTCACTAGTAATGATATCTCTGAGTTGTTCGCGCGTATTTGTGCCCGACATTTTATGAGTTTATTTTCTGTAACACGGAGCAAGAACATTACATAAGCTGTCGTGAGCCCAAGTAAGGGACAAGATTTAAAACATAACTCGTTATCTAAATTGAGGCAGTTTACACATTAAAGTTTTGATGCAGATGTGCAATGAGAGCGAGTGATAGTGCTCTGAGAAGCAAGCAGACTATGAGTAAACTGTAATTACAGGATTACCTTCTAATTTTCTGGAAGAGCGGTTGCAGATCGATCATAGTATTATTAACTGTTAAGTCTTGCTTGTATATATCACTTGAGTATGTATATCTTTTACGCTAGTTGTATCTCAGTGTGTATCATATATCCATAGTGCTAGTGCTACGTGAATTTTACACGTGGCTTTACTCTATTACTCAAGTAGATTATCTCGTCACATGAAGAACGATGCTTGTGTGCGATGTATTCGGAGCGTTTGACTAACATTAGTTAGGACTTTCTGTGTGCTCACTATTGGAAGCATGGTATCATAGACCTATCAAGAATGCCAATATAGCCCCAGCAGAAGTTCTATATCTATACTTTAAGTCTAACCTCGTTATTGAGAGACCATAGCTCAACATACATAAATACTTAGACATCATCCCACGTTATAGACCTCGAACCTGCATGTAAGTAATCCCTGAGCACATCTTCTCAAGATCATGTATTTCGCATTGCATTCCACTAAGATTTAATTGCACCAGCCATCTTCCTTCAATTCCACAAACTTTATCGTACATCATGCTAATCAGTCGTATCAGCTATTTTTCTCGAGCACTACATATAGTCCTCACCATATAATTATGAAACATACATGAATTCTTCTCAGCTAGTAATGTCACAGTCTATAACATTTACAGCAGATAGACACACATAGTCTCTCACTACAAAACCACTACACGATATCTGCATATCTAACAGTTACTTTTACGAAACCCCATCCTTTTACAACACCTTACAAATATACTGTCATAACGAATAATGCCTCGTCTCAGGAAGAACTAGTTATTCAGATCAACCTACGTAGATTACTTTTAATCTTCACTCGAGCATTGTGAATCATGAGGGTAGGGCACCCCTCCCACTCTCATTTCATTCTCCATTACTCTAACACCATCTCTTGCTACCTCTCAAGAAAATATTAATCTAATTTCTAGTTAATGCTCCACCCTAGTTGCTTTCGTTATAGCGCACTGAATCCATAGGATATTATCTGATATAATAATATGCATGTAGATATAATCTAGTATATAAAATTATGGATACGTACCATAAGAGTATACTATATAATATTTAAGAGAATATTAATTGTAGAGTAAAGGTATTATGGGGTGAGTATCTTAAGAGTATACTACATAGTGATTAACGGAAGTAATAAAATTAGAATAAGTCATAGTATTCGAGATGATTGATTAATAATGTTGAGAATATTATTGAAATTTAATTATATATTAGTTAATGAGAAGCCATATTTAATTGTTTTTGCCATAAACCATTGAAGTTTATATATATTAATTTATTGATCTAAATATATATATTAAATTTATTTATTATGAAATTATTCAATTTAGTTGGGAATCACTGAGAATGTTGTTTTATATAAAGTTTCTTTTCATTTTTGCGTTCTTAACAAATCGCTTTGCAGGAAGTAGAATACATGTAAAAATCACTCAAAAATAAATAGGACTGATTACTGTCATATAATTACGTATTTATCATACCACTCGGCTCTCCGTTCTTAACCTAACGTGTTTCGGTCGATATAGTATTGCTGCGGCAATTGTTATATAATTGCTCAGTATCTGTTCTTCGAACATAAATTTTTCACGTTAGTAGAAGAGTACTATTTTATTAATAAATATATTTTAGTGCATAAGATAATCATGGTTTTGTGTCTGTCACTCACTCACAGGCTCGCTCCAGTATCAATATCTCTCTCTCGCTCTGTGAAGTAGTCCGAACTGAACTGTGTTTTCTAGCTCACTATTTTGAAAATTGTTTATAAGCACGTTGCTATTGCCTATATTCAAACTATGTCTGCACACCTAAATCTTAAGTATATTAATAAATTATATAGATACTAAAAGAGTTTATTATACCCATGTGAATCACACGGTTCCTTGTTTGCCTTACATTCGGCATATCCGATCCAAACTAAGTTTGCGACTATATTTAGTATAATTGTTCAGCGAGTCTCACACAAGTCGAAAAGTTTTCATTTGCACTAAAATAAGATATTGTTCTTGAATAGAGTAAAATCCATTTAGATTAAACACGATGCCACTGCCAACTTCGTAAACTTGCCGGTCTATAGTTCGACTCCGGATATCGAGGATTCTTACGAAATAACGTTTATTTAGAACATATTATGAAATCCAAATGTTTTCATCACTTATTATCTAGTCAAATAAGCGAGTGATATATTTCACCACTAATACCACCGAATATTATCTTGATATACACTATATTTATATCAAAAGATCCAGACTATCCGGCTACTCCGATGCGATGCTCTACTCGATACGAGCCATTTCAAATGTGTCAATGCGACATAATTTATAAATTGATATCGATGCAGCATCTTCTTCACTAAATTAGCTCACCACATATAAAAAGTTAATAAAATCTACAAATAATTCATTATCCAAGGATTACACACCGAGACTCAGCCCTCACACACAAGTCTACCGTATACGTGACAGCTAATCACGATCCGACACACAGAAGGTCTTCGATAATTGAATTACAACTGTGCGCTTAACCACCATCTTCTACGGCGAATTACATTTTTCAGCCCTCTTAAAACCAATATATTTTATATAAACAACAACTTTACACCCACACCAGGCAACAGTCTCACTCGGTCTTCAGAGTACTCCACGAACTAGCCGTCCAGATGTTATTCGGAACACTGTCCCTCACAGCTTTTCACGTGGTTCGAGTTCTGACTCAAAACAATTGATTATACCTCGTACATCTATTTAGACAAATTGATTACAAGTCTCACAATATTTTCACTACTTATCACAACTAATACACATTATATATCACACACATATCAAATAAGTACACATATTTATTCATTGCGTAAAACATAAACACACTCATCACATTTACCAGGCTACTCGACTTCAACACATGTTACTCCTCGAGCTCGCATCTTCATCGAATCCAGTATCCGTATATACAAGATTCTAGGCACTACTCTTCACCAAATTAGTTCCCAAATTACACAGATGATACTACCTTAGCTTAGAAAAATTACATTAATATCATATATGGAGATTATAAATTATCATCTCAAGAAATTATCCTCTATCACTGAGTATACACACATACATTTAAAATAACTAAACAATTACTAGTGGCACTCACAGGCTCGTGCCAAGAACATCTGTGTGATCCGTCATTTATCTCAATATCCACTAAGGTTTGCTGCACACACTTTTTCTTGTATAATCTATATGAACTTCAGGCAGTACGTCTTCACATATGGCCATTTGAAATTCTATCACTTACACCAAACTAATCTAATCACTTATCTCTCGAAAGACAAATTATTATCTCCAAGCTCCGGCTTCTAGCTCCAGCTCGTGTAATACCTTCCAGCTAACTGGATTCACTTCTCGGACTCACGCGATACTGTGACCACTCATACCCGTTATTGAACTACAATAAACGAATCTGAACAATGTGTAGCTTCAGAGGTTTTACGTCGTCTGGATGAATATTATTCATAAAGCAGCACCAATTATACATTTATATATCATCACAAATTATTACACAGATGCCACGAGTCTCGCTTCTCACGTGCTCCTGCAGTCACGGTCGACTAAATAGTTCAGATAACTATCTCTCTGATAACTGAGCTCTCAGACCGTCCATTACATATCAAGATAAATTTATCGTACATAAACACCACAGTCTCATAACTAATTTATACTAAACCAAAATTCTTAAATATCACTACTGCTTAAACCCTAGTCACCATCACTACACATCATGAGCATATACCACAATGAGTCTCACACAGTATATAATAGCAAAGCCAGACTCCGCTGCCGGTATCTCTCTACAATCAGAGTATCACAGTATGTAAGCGCACTTCACTATATATTCGAAAAATAACGCACTTCACGCTAAGCTCTATACACCAAAATATAATGCCAATTAGATTTTTCAATCTAACGAATAACTAATCTAATTTCTTGAAAAATACTCTTGTTGTAGAGTCTCCTACGCGAGATCACTGTCCAGACACCCACGATCCCACTGAGGTATCTCTGACCACAGAAACTGACTAACGACTTTCCAACTTATTTGAAAAATGTTTCACGACAGAAGCTGTGTCAATAAATTTATTCACCTAAAAAAAGTATTTTATTTGATACAACAGATAATTATCTATACCCAGGTATATCAGGCACTACAGCACGAGCTCCACAGCTACCCAGAGAACTCCACGGATGTAAACAAACATGACCTCACTAATAAAACCACATCAGCCACATAACTTACCTACCAAAACATGCCGCTACAAAAATTATAACTCGGCTCGACGTCTCACCATCTCTTCAGTTTGACCATAACACACACGGATCAGACACCAATAGTATAGTCTCTATCCACTATTTATAAGCGATACAAGTCCTAATTAAGAGACACATGACTGAACACTCCTAAATTGGAACTCAAATAATATTATCCTCACTACTAAAGAAAATTGTATTCTTTATGCAATATAACCAATTACAAATGCTAAAAAAAATATTATGTAGGAGATAAGACTCAAACCCCCCATTATCCCTCATTCTGATAGACCACCACGACCACTCTTTCGACATCGAAGCTACACGACTCGAGTACATCGCGTGATCAGACTCAAGGATTACTAGCACATATATATTTTGTAACAGCTGCTTATCACAGCACCGACCAGTTATTATATGCTAACAGATATTCTTGTATTAGAATAAACATATTCTATATCTATATAAACAAATGCAACCTATTTCCACACAATCCACATGGCATACACTGCGACACTCAGATGCACTACTCACACGCTACCAGTATCGATCGAATACTAAGCGAGTTTCTTTGTATTATCTAACAGTTATGAATATAGTTAACACACAATGTAATATACAACAAGCGTCATGTAGCTGAGACTAACTAGAGAGTATTTTCACTTCAAAAAACAACAAAATTTTCACACAAGACAAGTGCAAAACTACTGCATCACGTTACTGACATTACAGCTCTCACACACTATTTGCACATCACGTGACATATCGACTGACTCGTACCACCGAGATCACATAAAAATCAACCAATTCTGTCATGCTATTGAAAAATTATGCACATAGAGTAGTCACATTCGGTCAACCAGTATTACAACTAAAAACAAATATATCGCAATGTGTTTCAATAGTGCTACTTGACCGAATTATTTTCGCTGCGGACAACACGTTTCCGAGAGCTCTGCATACACTTGCCTCCTGCTACACACATTACGCGTTCTTAATCATGTCTGCTAATGCTGAAGACATAGTTTATCAATAAAATAAGAATTTAGTCACTTCTATAATCTATGAAAATATGTTTACCTGCCCACGTCTTATCAGACACAATATTATTAATCTTCTCATTATATCAATATAAAAAATACTTAGTATTATTATAGAGAGTAAAATCATTACTACCAGGCATCCTGGAACTACCGTACTCCGGCTCATACGGTACTCACTAAGCTATCGTGCCTCAGTCACTCCGGATCCGTATAATAAAGATATTAACTGCACTATTTAAAATTGCTTTTTGCAGCAGATTCGTAATATTAATATATATAGATTAATTATCGATAAAATAATAATAATATAAATCACTCACGGCTTACGGCTCCGGAGCTCACCTACATCAGACTATCCACATAGCTCTATGAGATACTTTGGATCCTGATTTATGTAATCCGATTACTGATTATAACGACTAATGATACAATCTATACTATTAGTATATATAATGTATTCAGCTAACATATTATCTAGCCATAATAATAAATATTTATATCTAATTTATATATATATCATAAATTTTATATATATACATTGTAATATATAAAAATATTAATACCCAAGCTCCGACTCTGTATCTCCTGAGCTACGCTAATGTATACTATATACCAGGCTAAGCTCGCTCCCGCTCCATTATTTGACTTAAGTAAAATCCGGAAGAATGAAGCTAGAGGTTGAAGAATATGAAAAAAAATTAATTGTTCTATAATTATAAATAAAACATTTTTGTTATCACTTACAGTCAATACGAATTGCAACTGTAATTGAAATTTTTTCGTTTGACAATTCCAGAAATAAATTTCTGTATCTAAATTACTTTCATGAATTGTTAAACATATTAAAGACCCATTGACTTGTATAAACTGAATTTTGCTGAAATTGGAAAAAATGAAAAAAAAAATGTGAAAAATTTATAATTTGAAAAAGTAGGTGGTCTAGTTAGAAGTCTCCCCTTAAAGCAGTAAGGATCAGTAATCAATAGAGGTTACCTAACACCTAAGGGATTAGATGCTTTTGTTTTACATCATACTAGACCATCATATTCAAACATAACTCATATGTCTTACTCCTCTTAACTCAGTTTTACGCTTTAAACTATATAGTTTTACTGCTTTAACTCATGCTACTGCATAACTTCATGTTTTTAACTGCTTAAACTCAATATGTTTGACCTTTAACTATATATTAAACATTATGTTTTCTTTATATATATTTTAAGTCATTATTATAACGAGGACAAAATCACATCTTTAATGAATTATATATATCGTCTTCATAACTAGTTATGTTGATAAACGCATCTTTATATTATATTACTTCGATTTATATCACCTATTTATAATATTATATTATTATTATATATATATTATATATATAATATAATATTAGTAATATATATTGTGATGCTCATATATGTTATATATTATTATTATAAACTAACCATCAAACTAACACTATCACATCACACTAACACACCACACATAAATCAACACAACACAAACACTTAACATACCATCACATCAACACAACACACATACATCACTCACACACAATCGACACCTAGATTATAATAATATTATCTACTCTCACTATATATAAAATAATAAGGTATTATTTGAGATGTTATTATATATTACTAATATTAAACAACATTTTATCTATACAATAATATCGAGTACATAATATATCACTACTATCAATTATAACTATATATTATTCATAAGTATAGTTATATAATATCTATAATAAATCTTAAGAATAATAGATTAAGTATACAAATAATATCATTATATTAATATTAACTATATAATACTTATATAGTATTTATAATATTTTATTATATAAAATATCAAATGATTTAATATATTTAAATATTAATTTATATTATAATACTCTTGGCTATAGCAATAAATGTGATTAATATCAGAAAAGATATCTAATAATATTACGACCCTTAATCGAGATCGAAACTATATATCGAATAAAATCTGAGCGTTATGAGCGCGAGACACTATGAGTACACACTCATGTCATCACTCACTCTACTAATACATCAGCAGCCACGTTTATCTATTAGTAATGTATAATAGGAGTGGAAGAATGGGAAATAAAGCCTTCTGAGGTACAAAATATAACTTTAATCAGAATAAATATCAATTAATCTAGGACTTTCTCTAAAATGTATTTTTATTAATAAATATATACTCAGTTAAAATTTAAAAATAGCTATTATGCTGTTACATTTATAGTTTTCAGCTTATTGAACATCTTATGAAAGTTGTTTTAAATAATTCGGAATTTCTTTATCTATTGTATTAATTATTAAATTATATATTTATAATATATATATATATTAATCTATTTATCAATTAACATACAACGAAGAAAACTAACAACACCACGCACTCCTTACTATATACGTAATACTGTCCACTCTATCTCTAGTAAAATGTGACTAATTATAAATAACTTTAGTCACCTCATATAATAATTAAGATAAACTATTATACCCCAGGTTAATTAGCCTTAATCCTGGTCAAAATATATTATCAACTGACTACTTATCCGTGAGTATAAAAATGTCAGTATGGCTAATATTACCATATATCACACTTAATGACCAATATTGAATCGCGTTAAATTCAACCCCAAATTTATCAATAAAGAATTCCGGAATACCATATAATTATTAAGCCTTAAAGAATTCGTAGGAGTGTGACCATTTATAGATAAAGTCAAGAATGAATTATTATTATTTATATAATATATTAGTACAAAAACTAACATGCTAATCGGTTAAGACCTATTATTAGAAGAAAAGTATAGAAATTATGTTTAAAATGCCATTATAATTATTGGTACTTGAATATGAAAATCTTATGTTATACGATATAAAATGTGAGCATGTGTATATATACGAGTATATAATATTTATTTTACGTTACTATATTACTTTCCATATTTAATTTGTCAAAATAAAAACATAATTCTTATTATAAATTTAATTTCTCATAGAAATTGATATCTTAATTATTTTAACATAAGTTTTATTTGTTTAATTTACAAATATATTTCTTATTTAATATCATATATTTTAGAGAAGGTATTGTCTTAGACCTAAAACAATATTTATATACAAGTCCTTGACTCCCTCTAGTCTTAAGGTATTTTTTATTACTTTGATTAAGTTATTGAAAGTGTTATTTTCAACTTTAATCAATAGAATACATAATGTAGTATAATAATATATATTCAAGACCCATCTTAACAATATTATATATACCTCATTAGAAGATTATTTTATATCAAATGACCCAGAGTATACGAATACAATAAGTACGTAACTTGAACACACAAAGCTAGAGCAATTGTCGACGTCCAACTCAACAGAATACATAGACCTATACTCACACATCTTAACTGATCACACGAAGCACAGTCACTCCACATTCTAAGGTAAAGAAAATGACACACTCTACATCCGCGATAATAACATTGAATATTATATATATATAGTATATAATCATAACCTATATCATTCTATGTCACGCCAACGTATCTATCCTCACGAAAAAGTGCTCGAGGCATGTATGACTACGAAACTCTGATCATACTGAATCTATCGACAATAGCGTATATAAGAGTGAAATTAAATGTATACAAGCATTACTTAAAGAAGTCCACACTACTTTTTTTAGAATCCACCGAGCAGAAATTAAATATTATTAGAGTACAAAAAAGAGAGTACTACGCTTATCTCAAAAGATGTAACAATCTGTAACTTACATACAGATCTCGATAAAAGTATATGTTAAACACAGTCACAGGATTAGTATTTGACAACTTTCAATAGAGTGCACGAAGACTAACTAATCCAATCAGCACTTAGTATTGAAATCCATCACGCGAAAATGACTGTCCAACATTGTATATGAATTATTTATTATATTAAAGAGCTGATAGCAGCACGAACATACGAAACCTACGTGAGTGGTCTTTTAAAAGTCTCCAAGAAACGGATGTATATATGAGTACGCGAGAGGAAGGAGTATGACTCGAAATATAGTAATTACAACGTAGCTATCTATTATACCAGGAGTATGTAGCATTAAGAAAACCCATTAACGCTGATGAGCACACTGAGAGGGACTAGTCACTCCACCAACATCTAGCGTTCTTAACCTCCGGTCGGCATTCTCGATCACGTCCCCTCACAAGAGAAATCAGACTATAATACAAGATAAAAATAATATATTCTTAAGTTGTTACTATGAATATAATAGTTATATTTGCAGACTCTTTATTCTCCTACTAGATGACGCATATCAAGGCTCATATCCATATGATACTCAGAGAAGCCATAACACTTTTTACATATTACTAAATGTACAAATAGTTGAGGTATGAGAGATAATATAAGATATAGAAATAATATTTCAAAAGAGTTATATATACTATATCTGCTAATATTTCGATGTAAAGCGATAAATATGCAAAAAGTTGTACTGAGAGCCTAATATGAAAATGATAATAAGAAAATCATGAGTGTCTAATAATGTATGTGATAGTATTTTATAGTTATCTTATAATTTAGTCTTAGTGACTCTTGAACTTTCGGACGATGCTGGCCATAATATAGATATTAAAAAACCATTGATATTATAATATATATTATAATAACTACTTTAATATATTTAAATGAAATATACCTATATAGATATATATATATATAAATATATATATAATAAATAATAATATATTAATATTAGAATTATATACTATATATTATAATATATAACTATTATATATATATATAATTATTATATATATAATGATATATATATATTATATATATATTCATATAATAAATAATCAAAATAATTTAGCACCGATTTGCTTTTAAACACATAATTCTAAAACATTCGAATATATATAATATCAATAACCAATATCAATATTTATATATTTTCGGAAATAAACTTAAATACAATTTTATACCATATATATATAAATTTAAATGAGAATAACACTTAACATAAAATCCAATTAGTGCACGTAATCATTTATATAATATACAACAAAAGTAGAATTTAAAATATAGTTATTACATATAGTTATATAATTATATATATATATATAATATCATATTATTATAAAAACCCATCCAACACTTATATAATATATATATATAAAAACTTCCTACATACATATTCTATTATAACACATAATATTTCGACTATTTCAAATATTTTATAACTACTCTAAAATCTACTTATTGGCAATATATTAGTCATTAATCAATTTGCTTATATAGTTATTGTTCCTCTAAATATCATCTAATCTCTTACAATATATCTCATCCGATAGGCTATATAAATAATAGTATAAAAGTTATCTCTCTCATAGATTATTCATAAGTAATGTTCACTATCTATATAGATACCATGATATATACGTACATATAATTACTTATTACTTACGCTTCATACATATTTTTTTTTTAATAAGTAGATATAGTAATAGATAATACTCTAGCATACTTCATATAGATATTATAGAATAAGTTTATCATAATGATAATTTTAAGGTCTAATTATCAGA
This sequence comes from Trachelipus rathkii, assembly GCA_015478945.1. Classification (NCBI taxonomy): domain Eukaryota; kingdom Metazoa; phylum Arthropoda; class Malacostraca; order Isopoda; family Trachelipodidae; genus Trachelipus; species Trachelipus rathkii. Next base: position 12,213 of record JABUQX010054199.1, on the reverse strand, counting down.
TAATGATTTTCTTAAAATGACTCACAATAATCCTTATTTAGTAAATATATATATTAATATTACACATAGAATGAGTACAGCTACGAATTACCAGTATTCAGATCTATCTATTTATACTGCATTAACATACTCTATCATTATTCAATTATAGATAATATATATATTCACCACTGTAATACTATATAACCTTTAAATTACTTAATTCTAAGTAATGAGTATAGTAGATACAAATGTTATCTTAATTGTAATCACATTAAATAACGTCTTCCATACATAGAATAGCTCACCTAATATATATATATAACTAGTCCTGAGTGGAATTACATTACAGAGAAAGTACCTGATATGAGCAGTTATTATCTATCACTTCTATACTCCACTCTCTATATATAAGATTAATAATACAATCTCCCGGGAGAGATCTCAATGAAGTCAGGTGAGACTTAGAGTATATACAACTACTTGATCCATTCTCAATAATATATAGTGACATTATTAACTCAAGTAATAAGTATTCATCCGCGCCATAAAAATACGTTTATGATATACTATATGAGCATTAGTAGGAACTGTAATGCAATTGCTACGATATAAAATATATCCAAACCCTATTAGCTTTCTATTTTATATAAGAATGTAGAAACATCAGTATGGGATCTTGACTGTACCATTATATATAATATATTTCTATATAATATAGTATTATAATCTGTATAAGATTGGTCTATATGATATAATACACTATTTAAATACACTTTATGAGTAATATAAAATACACTATTACGAAGTATGATCATACAGAATATTGTATGCTACCTGTATTAATCAACTAATACTACTCAAATCATCACGAGATTACACGATTTAAAAATTGGTGTTTGGTGTGCTCATATTAATTATCAAAGCGAAAAAGAAAGTAAGTAAGTAACAAAAGCATAATATTTTACTATATCTTCATCACAGATAAGCTGCAGGATATGTATAAAAAATGTTATTTTTCACTAATACCGTATAATAAGGTACAAGAAACGATACAAATATATAAATATTCTCCCACATACTAATATATATGCGCATACATATACATATATAGATTAAGTAGATTACTAACTCAATCCAATACAGAAAGAAATAGTATAAACATATATCTTAGCAGTAAATATTTATAAGTGGTCAAATATAACTTTTCTAGGATAAGATATAATATATTATATTATATTAAAAGCAATGTTAATGATCTTTGCAAATCATATATTACAATATATTTATGGGTAATTCAAAATAAATCATTTTATAGCGACCTTCCTTTTAACCCACCTCCGGTCTTGTTATAGCTCCCTCTGCCTTTTTGGGGCGACGAGATGTTGATTGGGGAGAACACTTCCAACGATATTTGTGTTGCTCTAGAAATATTCGAAATGTATTGAGTTCTTTGAGAAAAGTTCGAGTGATTTTGTGCTCGGTGGGAAAAATTTTGTTGACGATGTGCTTTGGAAGAAAATTTAGAATTCTTGGTATGAAGTTTTCTCGCTTGCCATTTTTGTTATATTAGATAATTCGGGTGATATTGTGTTTTCTAGAATGTTTAAGTAATATTGTGTTCCTTATGATATGTATACCTTTAACAACAGTTAGTTATTTTAAAAAATAGTATTTAAGATCACCATGTCAGCTATAGAAGCTGACTTTAGAATGTGAAACACACATTTATTTGCACTTACCTCAGTTCTGAAGTAATTTAACGTCTAATGTAATTCTAAAATACAATAAAAACTAGGTCCCTATTTTTTACTAGAGCATTTTTATAATTGAAGGCAACTATCATAATTCTCCGGAAAATAACAAATCAAACATTTTTAACGAAAAGATTGCTTTTTTTTTTTAAACAATTAACTTTGTATTATAGATTCCAATAATGAAATGAAAATATTAATATGTATTCAATATAAACTAGAAGGTAATCTATATGTAAAAAAAAATTTGATGTTAAGTTTATAATATACTTCTTCCGTATTAGAGCAAAATAAGTATTTAATCAAAGACTGAAAAAGTTGAGATAGTTAAATCGATATATAGGTTCTATATGAAATAGCATTCCTATTTACCTATCCTATATATTGCTTCCAGAAGTAAAAATGAGTAAGTGCAAAATTATAAAGTCAAGAGGTAGATTGAGCGAAAGTAAATAACAAATCATATCCCTACAAATCAGTAGGGTACAAAATTTCTTTAATGTTCAGCTTACATATAAACTCATATTTTAATTTGTTCTATCTAGTGGTTGATAAATCTTAAAAGGTTTTGCCGTTTAGACTATTTCAGCCGTGTTATAATTAAAGCAATTCGTCCATTGTATAACCTCACAAGCATATTAGTACCACTCAAACCATTTATAGAGAACAGATTTTATTCATTTTTTATTAATTATCTTTGCTTAGACACGTTTTTGAAAAACAATAAAATTTCTTGGTCATGCATCAATTTGTGAAGCAGCGAAATAATCAATGATATAACACAGGAAACTAACAACACTATATATATGAATATATTATATATAGTAATATATATAATATAATATATATATAATATTATAATATATTAAAATATAATTATTATATATAAATATATATATATATATATATATATATAGTAATATATATAATATATATAATATATATATAAATAGATATATTATATATTATATATATATTATATAATACTATATATATTATAATATATATATAGTATATGATATTATATATATATAAAATATAATATTATATATAATAAAATATTATATATATATATTATGTTTTACAAAATTTTTAAAATATTTAATGAGTAATATTTCCTCATTCAGTATTATAAGATTATATACTATATTATAAATAATATATATATAATATACAATGTATATATATATAAATATATAATATACTATATAAATATATATTATATATATATATAATATAAAATATATATATAATATATATATATATAGTATACTATATATCATATATATAATATATTATATATATAATATTATATATATATATAACTATATATATATATATATTATATATCGATATATATATATATATAATATAAGATATATATATATATATATATATAATATATATAATATAAATATTATATAATATTATATATGTAATATAATTTAATATATGATATATATATATATATAATCATAATAATTATAATATTATATATAGTATATTATATATATACTATATATATATATATATGCTAGATGAAAATGTTTGTTTTACTGTAGTTACTGCCGTTCTCGAGTTACATGATCAGCTGTTAGACAATTCTGACGATATATAAAAATATAATAATATATATATTATAATATATTTATATTATAGATGATATAGTATATATATATAGTATAAATATAATATAATATATTATATATATAATATATATATTTATATATATTATATAGGGTTGGAAAAAAACCACATGGTTTTCAAAATAAACCAAAAAACCAATTGTTTTTTTAAATTAAACCAAAATAAACTAATGGTTGTTTTGGTTTTTTGGCGGTTTTATCATTTGATAGGTTAATGTGGTTTTATTGGTTTTAATGATTTAAAGGCATAATATCACACTGGAAATGTGAACACATGCTAACACATATTTAAAATTCAATAATAAATTTCTTAATTCTTAAAAATATTAAAATATTAATAATAAAACTGTAAGAACTTATAAAATTATTATTATTTTTATGAGTTCCTGAAATCCTTTTTTCACTAAGTGAGGTCATATGTATATAAAAAGGTTATACTTTATAATTTCACAAAAAAAAAAAAAAAAAAAAAAAAAACGCATTAAAAAAAAAGTAATTCAAAATAACATATAAAAAAAATAAATGAATTCTTATTTACCTTTATATTTAAATACTGAATATATATACTATATAATATAATATATACTATATAGAAGTATATAATATATATATAATATATATATAGAATAGTATAATATAATATATATATATATATAAATATAATATATAATATATATATATAATATATATCATTAATATATATAGATCTATATAATATATATATATAATATAGATATATAAGAGAGAGAGAGAGAGAGAGATTCATCATTTAAAAAGGTCGAAACTGAAATTATCATAAGAATTTTATACAAAAAAATTTCCCTGCTTTATCTGTTCCCAACCTATTTCTAATGTTGCTGGTGCAACAAGTCAAAAAGTTTGAAAAGACCCTTCAACAATCAGCATGTTGATGAAGTTGTGACAAGTATGCTTATTATTTAATATGACGCTGCTCATCTAATTTTTCTTTTGAGAGATCTGTACCAAGAGAAGGAGTCATGCTGACAACAGACACTATTCAAATAGGTAACTTTTATTGAAGAGGAGGAAATTGCTCTAATTATTACATAAATTCCACGCTTTTGATATACTCATCCTCTGAAGTACTGTGGTCTATGATACTTGGGTTAAAAATATATGCCAAAAAGTGAGCTTCTGCTGCCTGATGAAACCTCCTTTTTACTTTTGTTTTTAAGATCTGTCTTTTGGAAAGTTCGGGGGGGGTTTTTTCATATGTAAATATATTCCAGTATTCAAATTTTTTTTCAAATATAAACATCATCACTTGATTAACAAGTCATTTGCCTTCTAGCTTGGGTTGAGCTGTGCCACACACTCCACCAAATGATTTTATTATAATCTTTGAAATGTGCAGATAGGAGAAAATGAAATCCTTCGAAAGCTCGAAACAAGAATCATGTTGTAAACATGTTTATTTACATTAGTATAGTAATATATTATAATATATATACTATTAATATATATATTAATATATATATATATATATATATATATATAGTATATATATATAATAGTATAATATATATATATAGGTAATATATATATATATATATAATCATTCTCACTATAATATAAAATCAGCAGAAAGTTTTTTATTGCCTTTCAGTTACTTTTCGATTGAAAAATTGAGAAAACATATCAACATGCTAAGAGAAATTACCAGGAATAAAACGATTTTTAAAGTATTTTATGCTCATATGGTTTTGATGTTGAAACCATTGTTTTTTATTGTTTTTGTTGTTTAAATTGATGGTGTTAATACCAAATGGTTTAAACCAAAAAGTTTAAACCATCCCACCCTAATAATAATAATAGTAGATCTTATATATTATATTAATATATATAGATAATAATAATATATAATTAATTATATATATAATTAATAGTAATATATATATATATATATATTATATATTATATATTATAGTATATATACAATAATAATATATATATATATATGATATATATATATAGATATATAATATAGTAATATATATATGTATCATATATATTATAATAGTATATAATATGATTATAAAATAGTCAGAGTGGTCTAAATTCTAAATCAGCAATCTGAGAACGCAGTACCTACAGATAAAACAAATTAAATTGGAATCAGCGGAAAATTCTAAGGAGGGGTTTTTATTATATGTATTTTTTTTTTTTGCCTTTATTAGTCGGAAATATTTTTAAAATTTTTTTTCACCCATTTAGGGGGCTCGAGCCAACGGGGGACAGAGGGGGACGAAGTCCCCCCGTCGTCACCGGGAGCGAGAGGACCCACTCTGCCATCTTTGGGTTTACCTATAATCCTTTAGTTAAAATAATACAAATGTAAATTAATTAAAATTATTCTTTTTTTTAACTAAAGGAATACCATAGATAACCGCAAGATGCAGGCAGTCGGAGATCCTAACTGCCTCCCGGGGGGGACGGGGGGGGGGGGGACTTCGTCCCCCTCTGTCCCCCGTCGGCTCGAACCCCCTAAATTGGGGAATTTTTTAAAAAATATTTCCGACTAAAAAATGCAAAAAAAAAAAAAAAAAAAAAAAAAAATTAAAGAAAACCCCCTCCTTAGAATTTTCCGCTGAATCCAATATATAATTTGTTTTACTTTAGGTGCTGCCGTCTCGATGTACCATTATGTCAGCTTTAGGACACTCTGACCATAGTATAGTATAGTATATTATATATAGATATATACTAGTTAAAATTATATAGTATATAGATATTAAATATATAATATATAATAACTTTATATAATATTAAATATATAATAATATAATAATAATATATATATATCTAATATATAAGTAGTTATATATATATATAATACTAGTATATATATAATATATATATATTTATATAATATATAAAATATATATATATATATTTATTTATATATATATATAAAATAATATATATATAAATATATAATAATATATATATGGAAAAGGTTAGCTTTACGTGACACTCTGAAAAAAATGACTGTTGCCAGATAGGGCATAAAATATTAAATTTTTGTCTACTTTTTAGAAGAAAGAATAACTCATAGAAAGCAATTAAAGTATAAGAATAGTTAGTATATAAAAATATATATATATATATATATATTATACTATAAATTTATTCAATTACAGCTGTGAGATCTGTCTATATAGATATATATATCATATATATATAGATATATCTATATATAATATAGATATAGCGGAAGAAGTTTAAACTACCGTATATTAATGACTAAATTACTTAGGGTATTTGACACGCCTTATGCTTTGATGCCTTTATTACTTTTATTTGTATTAATTGTTGTAGCTGTCAGTATTGAATCGAAACTTGCGTCAGTATACTAATATTTTCTCTGCAAATAAAGGATGTATTAGAGTGACCTTTTTTATTTTAATATTAATTTACGTATTTAATAAATTAAATATCATGAAAATTACGAAGATTAAAATATGATAGAAGTGTAGCTTATTTAACAGAAAAAACAAAAAACTTTATTCTAACCTGAATTTAGAGGAGCGTGAAGAAAAAATTAGGCCCCGTTTTATAATGTCACGCGCAAATTTTATATCTAGTAAAAAACTTCAAACCTATTAAAAATATTATTAAAACACACAAAAAAAAAAGAGTCCAAATTATTTATTTAAATACATATAAAAGAAAAACTCTTAAAAATGAAAATTTAATATATATAATATATATATATATAATATAATAGAATATATATATAATATATAGATATATATAATAGAATATATATATATAATATATATAGTATTATATAATAATATTATAATATATATTATATATAGTAGTATATATATATTATATATATATAAATATATAAATATACTATATATAATATATAGTATATAATATATAATAATAATATATATAATATGATATATATATAATATATATATATATATATATATAGTAATAATATATATTTTAATATATATATAAATATATATTATATATATAGGATAGTATAATAAATATATAATATAAATATCATGCTATATATAGTATATATATAATATATAGATATATATATATATAATATTATTATATATAGATATATAATTATATATTATATATTATATATATATACTATATATAAGTATTAATATAATATATATATATATATAGGAAAAAGGTTTAAAATACGTAAATAATTGACTAAAATTACTTAGGGTGTGAAGCTCCTTATGCTTGCATTTATACTTTGTACTTTTTTTTATTAGAATATGTAGATTATTAGAATTAGTGGACCGTTGGTAGTTATAATTATTCTCGCTAATAGATGTATTACTAGAGTGACCTTTTTTTTTAAAATTAATTTACGTATTTAATAAAATTAAATATCAATTAAAATTACCAAGATTAAAATATTGCAAAGGCCGTGTAACTTTATTTAACAGAATAAACAACGAAACTTATTCTAACCTGGAATTAGGGGCGCTATAAGAAAAAAATTAGGGCTACGTTATTAAATATCACGCACATTTTATTTCAGTAAAAAACTTCAAACCCATAAAAATATTATAAAAAAAAAAAAAGAGTCAAATTTATGACTGTATTTTATTTAACTTTAAATGCATGGAATGTCATTATTGAAAGAATATTTAGAAAAACAAGTCCAAATTATTATTAAAGTATATCGAACTTAATTAACCATACTGTTAACCGTAAGAAAACTTAAATATCAAACTAATTAAAGTAATTTAAAAATTGAATTATAGGAAAAAAGTCCCAACCAAAAACAAAAAAATTATAAGCAAACTGGCAACCGCAATTTTTTTAAATGTGTGCCGTAAAAATTAACCTCTGACCTAATATATAATATATTATATATAATTATATATAATATAAATATATATATATATAAAGATAATAATATATTAATATAATATATATATATATATTATATATTTATTAATAAATATATATATATAGTATAATATATATATATAGTATATATATATATAATATATATATAATATAATTATATAATATATATATATATATATAGTATATAATATATATATATAAATATATATATAATATAGTAGATATATATATATATATATATATATATATATAATAATACATATATATATATATATATATATATATATAAGGTAATAATATATATATAATATATATATATATATATATAAATGTAATATATATATATATATATAATTATAATATAATTATATATATATATATATATTATAATAATAATATATATATATATATACTAATTATATAATATATATAAATATATTTATATATATAGTATGTTGGCTATTATAATTATTATAAAAAAAACGTTATTCATTTGTTTAATCATTATGAAGGAAATTGTGGAACATAATTGTTATTGTTATTATTATTATTATTACTAATTAAAATATTTTTAGTTTCATTGTCAATTGTGAAATTTAATTAATACTGGTATTATGTGTGAGGCTTAAAGGACACATAACAGTGTTGCAATTAGTAGGCCCCTTTTCTGATATTAGTAAAAATAACGTTATTGTTGTATAAGACATCGGTATACATATTGAAATTGTGATAGTTTTATAAATAACAAAATATATTTGAAAGACTATATAGTACTAATAATATTAAAATATTTGAAATTATAATTTTCCCCAAAGAATAAAGTTTAAAAACGAATGAATGAAAAATAATCTTCTTAAAAACAAATAATAAGATTTGGATAATAAGAGATTTTTTTCTTTTCTTTTTTTTTTTTTAATTCTGAAACTTTAAAGACTAATTAAAAAATCTTTAAAACTGCGAGTGAGAAAAATTTTGAAAAACTCTTTGTAATCCAACTACGGAATAAACCGAAAGTAATCCAGGTAATAGAAAGAAATGTATATAAGGAATTGTAAGTTGCTGCAGAACGTCAAATGGACTAGAGAATGGTTTGAGGATTGGATGACTGGGATTAGACAATGCGTGTGCTCTCCCTTATTTTTTGAACTAGTTTATGATAAGGGTATAATGAAAGAGGCGCCTTAGGGAGGGGGGAAATGAGGGAGCTATCATATATGCTGATGACAATATGATGTGGCAGAATAAAGATTCATTACAAAGGTGATGACAAAATGGTCGAATGTGCTACGTTATGAAGGGATGAGGATGAGCAAAGAGAATTAAGACGGAGGTGATGAATCTTTTGAGGGAAGAGGAAATATAGGGTGGATCGCAGTGGGTGGATGGGTTCAGAGATGCTAGTGCACAAAGAGTTCATGTTACTTGGATGGATGTGAACTCGGGAGGGGGA
>JABUQX010054198.1:25000-32500 GCA_015478945.1 Trachelipus rathkii | reverse complement strand
CCTCCTTAAATTGTTCACGTTTTGTCCTGTGTAAGATATTCTCCACATTGTAATAATTATTCAAAATTTGCTGTAGCCTTTTCCTGGTGTTCCTATTAATTTTACCTCTATCATTTCCCTTTGGTCTTTTTGCTCAGTATCTCTCACCTCCCTTCATAACGGATTCTCTCTCTTATTTGAACTTCTTCGGTTTCGTAATCATGTTCTTCTTCATTAAGTTTACTAAAAATTCTGTTACTCACCTCCTCTTTCTCTTCGGATTTTTCCAACTCTTCATATCTTTTTTCTTTCTCATTTTTCTTCTCTTCCGGTTTTCTCCTAATTCTCGTAATATGTTTCTGTTTACTCACCTCCTCTTTCTCTTCGGATTTTCCAACTGTCCTTACATATCTTTTTCTTCTCATTTTTTCTCCTACTTTTAAAAGAACTAATACTCTTCTCGTTTTAATTACCTCTCTAAGAGAGCCTTCATGTTTCACCACTCCAGTTTTGCCGTCTATTCCAATGATTTTTGCTGGACCTCTCCATTCTTTCTCATTCTCCCTTTTATAATAGACTTCCTCTCCAATTACCGTTTCCTCCAATTTATGATTTCTCACATTTTCTATTAAGGCCCTTCTCATTTTTCCGCTGCCTCTTGTTTTATTTGAATCTTTCAAAACAAAGAAAAATATTGAGATCAAATTCTCTTTTTAAACAACCTTTCTTACATTTGTTCTTACTAAGCTTGATGTCTGTCATTGTTTATACATGGTAGAAAATACCTATATTCTTTCAAATAATAATTGTTGGAGCAAATCCACTCTTTCATCATTAAACTATTTTTGCAGCTATTGACCAATTAAACATACTTCTTTTGTAACTTCTTCCTCTTTAAGTTTTCTCATTGAATCTTTAATAAGACCCACCATTTTTTCACAAATCTCATTGCTCCAAGGGCTCTCAGCTGGAGTACTCAATAGCCATATTGAATCTCTCTGCTAAAACATTTACCTCCTCGTTTTGAAATTCCAAATCCGTTGTCAGACAATAACTTTCCCGGTGCTTCAAATATACTTAATCCATCTTCCTTATATTTTCTCGACGATCTCTTCACCTTTTTATTTTTTACCCAAGCACCTTGACAGTAGTGAGTTAGCCATATCCACCATTGTCAAGAAATTGCTCAATTCCAATTCTCCAAAGATCCATGGTTACCATTTCATTGAAGACTGCATGCCATCGAGGAACCAACAATAGGTTTGGTGATTCTTTCTTGCACCTAATAGAGACTTCAGCCTTGCAAATTCGTCTTTAATTCTTTCTCCACTTTCTTTCATCTTTCACTCGCATACAGTGTAGGCATCGTTTGCATTAAGTTGTAATATCCTAATTTCAGATTGCCGTGTATTCAAATTGAAAATGTTAATTTCCATAGTTTTTCTTCCTACCTCTGGGTTATTATCCAGTTTTTGTTCAAACCTTCCAAACCAAACATTTTTCTTTTTTCGATTCTTTTTTAGCTTAATCTTAATTTTTGTTGTTTGCCTGGTCTATGCTTTATTTCTAGATCTTGGAACACCAAAAATAACTTTTATTTTCCATATCAACTCTGTACATCTTCATTCCTTTCACCACTAAACCATGGTTTTCTACCTATCAATCATGGTGTATCTATTCTAATTGCTTCAGTTTTAATTAAAAATTTATAATTCCTATTTGGAATAGTAATCCTAACTTAATACATTAATACGTCTCCCCAAAAAACCGAAGCCTTGCTGTATTTGATAGGAAAATAAAGTTATTTTTGGTGTTTCAAGATCTAGAAATAAAATATAGATAAGGCTAACAAACAAAAAATATATTAAGATTAAGCTCAAAAAAGGAGGTTCAAAAAAGTAAAATCGTTGGTTTGAGAGGGTTTGAACAAAAAACTGGATAAATAACCCAGAGGAAAGGAAAAGAAAACTATGGAAATTACATCTTCAATTTGGACATCTGCATTGGAATAGGATATTACAACTTATGAAGGATGTCAACAAAGATTAAAATGTATCGAGTGAAGTGATAAAAGAAGTGGAGAAAGAATTAAGAGATTTGCGAAGGCTGTGAGTCTGTATTAGGTACAAGAAGAAGTATTCCACTAAAACCCGTTATGGGTTTCTCGATGGCAGCAGTCTTCAAAGAAATGGTAGCCATGGATTTAGGAGAATTGGAAATGATCAAATTTCTGATAATGGTGGATATGGCTACTCACTACTGTCAACGTCCTTGGGTAAAAAATAAAAAAGGTGAAGAGATCGTCGAGAAAATATTGGAAAGATGGATAATACGATTTGTGAAAAAATGGTGGGCCTTATTGTCTGACAACGGATGGAATTTCAAAACGAGGAGGTAAAATTTTGCTGGAGAGGTTTAATATAAGGCTGTTGAGTACTTCAGCTTAGAGCCCTTGGAGCAATGAGATTTGCGAAAAAATTGGTGGTTCTTAAAGATTCAATGAGAAAACTAAAAAGGAAGAAGTTACAAAAGAAGTATGTTTAAATTGACCAAAAATAGTTTAATGATGAAAGGTGGATTTGCTCCAAACCAATTATTATTTGGAAGGAATATAGGTATTCCTACCGCAATAAACAATGACACCATCGGTGATTTGCCCTATATATGAGAAAGGATGTAAAAGAATGTGTGAAAAGATGCATAAAGTGTAGTGAGATTCACATAAAACAAGAAGGCAGCGGAAAAATGAGAAGGGCCTTAATAGAAAATGCTGAGAAATCATAAATTGGACGGAAAACGGTAATTGAGAGAGAAGTCTATTATAAAGGGAGAATGAGAAAGATGGAGAGGTCAGCAAAAATCATTGGAATAGACGGCAAAACTGGAGTGGTGAAACATGGATGCTCTCTTAGAGAGGTAAACAGAAACATATTACGAGAATTAGGAGAAAAACCGGAGAGAGAAAATGAGAAAGAAAAAAGATATGAAGAGTTTGTAATAGATGTAAAAACAAAAGAAAAACATGAGTATACAGATTTTAGAAAGAAGATTAAGAAGAGTATGTCGAAAAAGAGAAGAAAAATGAGAAAGAAAAAGATTAAAAGTAAACACAGATGAAAAAAGGAGGTGAGTAAACAGAATTTTAGTCAAATTAATGAAGAAGAACATGAATTAGAAACCGAAGAAGTTCAAATAGAAGAGAGAATACCGATTATGAAGGGAGGTGAGAGATACCGAGCAAAAAGAAGACCAAGGGGAAATGATAGAGGTAAAAATAATGGGAAGAGTAGGAATAGCTACAAGCAAAATTTTGAAATAATTATTACAATGTGGAGAATTTACGAACAGGACAAAAACGTAGAACAATTTTAAGGAATGGGAAAACATTACACGTGTACCTGATGAGGAGAAAGTATTTTTAGCTAATTTTGAAGACTAAAAGATATTAGAAGCTAAAGTAAAGGAGTTGGAAAGCTGGGTTGAAAATGAGGTATACGAGGCCGCAAACAAAGGAAGTCAGAAAGTATTAAACCACCAGATGAAAAGTGACAGAAAAAATGAAAGAAAGAAGAATTGTTTGTAAGGCATAGTTAGTGATGAGAGATTACGAAGAAAAAGATGAAGAATATTCCAAGACACACCCACATGTGCTACTGAAACTTTAAAATTATGTATAAGGTTATTAAAAAGATTTGGTTGGAAATGTAAAACAATGGATATTAAGACAGCATATCTATAAGGATATAAGCTTGAAAGAACAGTTTATATATCACCTCCGAAAGAACCAAGAACGGATAAAATATGGAAGTTAAAGAAGGCAGTTTTTGGAATGAAAGAAGCAGCTAATGTTTGGTATAATAAAGCTTAAAAAACGATGAAAGAAGTAGGAGGAGAGAAATGCTCATTAAGATCCAACAATATTTAGCTGGAAGAGAAATAATGAGCTAATAGGAGTATTGTATACTCACGTACGATTTATTCTATGGAGGAAATGACATATTCGAAGAAGAAGTCATAGGGGGAATAAGAAAAAAATAAAAATAGAAACAGAAGAGCAAGGATTATTTAAATACATATCGGTAGAAGTGAAACAAGAAGAGGGATGTTTGTGGATGAGTCAAGAAAATTATATTAAACAGATGCAAACAAATGATGAGATCTACAGACCTATGGAAAAATGAGAGAAAAAATTAAATAAAGAAGAAATGACAAGATACAGATCATTAGTAGGACAACTAAATTGGGCGAGTCAACGTAGTAGAAACATCCCTTATAGTGTGAGTGACTTGAGCGAGCGCTAATAAGGCTAGCTTATGGAAGGATATTTGAAGGAAAAGTTAGTGGAGTAATTAGGATAAGATAAAAATAGAGGAGTTAAGAGAAAGAAGAATTAGGTTTGATGTGTATACAGGCGTTTCATTGGGAAATGTCGACATAGGTTATATAATTAGGTTATATAACATAGGTTTTATAATTAGTTTGCTTATGAAAGAAAAAGTGTCCGGTATTTGGTAAATCGGGAGTTTCAAAGAAGATGGCAAGACCAACAGTAGAACAGAAACATTATCATTAGTTGAAGGGGCTGAAAACAACTATATTGAAAAATATATGAAAGAAATTACATGGGGAAATATTCCTATAGAAGTAAAAACTGATAACAAAATATTGAGCAAAGCAATATATTCCATTTCAGGAGTGACTAGTAAAAAATCGAGGATTGACATCGAGATAGAAATAAAAGAAATAAGAAAATTAACATGGATAAACACAAAAAGCACAGATAGCGGATGTGTTAACGAAAGAAGGAGTGAGAGACGACAACATGATGTTATTATATGTTGAAGGAAAGAGGAAAGGAGAAGAAGAGAGAGAAAGAATAGAAAAATGGTTTAGTTGATTAAATCTAATTAACTATCCAATGCATTTTTATAATTACCGTAGCTCAAACGGTAGAGCGACGGAGTCGCATGGCAAGGTCGCGGGTTCGAATCCCTAGTTCGGATCCTAGGAGAAATTACCTAGAGAAGTTCCCCTCCTTGAATAGGGCTATGCCTGACCGTGAGGTGTGAACTTTTAAAAAAAAAAAAAATAACAGCAAAGAGAGTGTCATCGAAGTTGAAGAAGGACTTCATCTTATGGAAAGATGTCATCGTTGAAGATCTCATTATATTTCTAATTAGTCCCGACTAAGTTTTAATTTATTATCAGAGTTTATTAATATTATATAATATATATATATATATATATATATATATATATATATATATATATATATATATATATATATATATATATATATATTATATATATATAATAATATATATATATATTATATATATATATACTATATTACACATATATATATATATATATATATATATTATATATATATATATATATATATAATATATATAAATAATATATATATATATATAATATATATTAATAATATAATATAATATATATTAGATATTAATGTTAAAAAAAAAGGAAGAAAAAACTATAGGACTTTTGAGGAAAGTTTATTATAGAAGAAAAGTTTTACTATATATTTGTTGGTTTCTGTTTTGAAGTGCTATTTAAAAAAAAAAAAAAAAAAAAAAAAAATTATTTTTATATATAATTACTTCGTAGAGACGCATGCGACTTTTCGTGGTACTTTTTAGATCGTGGAACATTTTTTAATGGTTTGCGAGTTTTAATTTAATTTTATTTTTTTTTTAAAACTAGAATGGGAACCCCAAGGGTTATACCGCCACCGATGGCAGAGTCGGGAATCTCTCGGCCTTCCGGGGGAACGACAGGGAGGACTATTTCCCCCCCTTCGGGAGGGTCTCCGGAACCCCCGCTCTTTGGTATTTTGGGTGTCGCGGCGGTTCCTCCGCCCCTCCCTACGGGTATGGAAAACGTCCCCCCCTCTGCCCCCCCGTCGGCTTCGAGCCCCCTACTTGGGCTTTTTTAAAATACTTTTATATTACAGTATTTTACACGGCCAAGTTAGGCGGCGCTCGAGCCGACGGTGGGAAAGAGGGGGGACGTTTTCCATTACCCGTAGGGGAGGGGCGGGAGGAACCCCCGTGACACCCAAATACAAGAGCGGGGGTATCCGGAGACCCTCCCCGGAGGGGGGAAATAGTCCTACCTTGCCGTTCCCCGGCAAGCGAGAGAACCCCGACTCCTTGCCATCTGGTGCCGGTATACCCTTTGGCGGTTCCCCCATTAGCTTTAAAAAAAATAAAAAATAAATATAAACTTCGCAAATCATTAAAAAATGTTTCACGATCTAAAAAGTACCACGACAAGCATGCGTCTCTGGAAGTAGATTATATAAATATAAAAAAAAAAAAAAAAAAATTAAAATAAATTGATTTTCATGTTCTCTACATAAATATATTAAACTTTTCTTCTAAATAAACTTTTCTTAAAAGTCTATAGTTTTTTCCTTCTTTATGGTAACCTTCACCATACATAATATATATATATATATATATATATATATATATATATATATATATATATATATATATATATATATATATATATATATTATTATATATATTATATTATAATTATATATTTGTAATATATATATATATATAATATATATCTTGCCGAGAAGAGAACTTTAAATGTAATAGCTATAGATATTTAACGTTTTAAGTTTAAAAGGCGGTCGTGATCTTTGATTTACATATTTTAACTAAATACCATAGCAGTAATTTTATCGTACATCGTAAAGCGAAGAGGAGATCCACCTTTGTTATATCCTCGCTTGTAAAATTGAAGCGAGGTTTATAATTAAAAATTAAGGCAAATTTGTAGAAACTGTACTGTGACTACCGAGGTACCTAACCTAACCTAACCTAACCTAACCTAACCTAACCTAACCTAACCTAATCTAACCTAACCTAACCTAACCTAACTTAACCTAACCTAACCTAACTTAACCTAAATTAATTTTCATTATTATACCAGTTTGTGTGATCAGGAAACTTAGGAGGTTCTGGTTTTTACGCTATCCTTGTGAGGTGGTTGACGATATCCTCACTAGTCACAGTACAGTTTCTACAAATTTGCCAAAAATAATTATAAAAGAAAAGTGATATTATTTTTAATCGTTAATCTTTCAAGAAACTTCAATCTCTTTATTCACTTCTGCAATTTTCTTTAGGTAAGTGTTGTTGCTTCGTATCAAGAAATATATATTCTAGCGTGGGATATTTGGTCGATTTAAAGCATGTTTTCAGCGCAGTCAAGGGAAGAATGATGATTAAAGGTCGTCGTGGTCATTACATTATGAAGATCCTCTTCGCATGGTTATAGGGCGACAGCAGCTAGAATCCGGTCCTTTCCTTTTTGCTTGAATTAGTCGTTTGTCCAGCGTTGGTATCTTATGCGCCTAAGCAAAATCCTTTGGAGAGCTCTAGGAGAACGAGTTTTGAAGCCTAATGAGAGAAGTATGCTAGTTCTACTGAAGGCAAAAACCCTACTGAGAAGTGTTTACTGAGGAACTGGCGTCCA
>JABUQX010054198.1:17500-20000 GCA_015478945.1 Trachelipus rathkii | reverse complement strand
CTCCTCCAGTCCTCCAGAACTACACCCTCCACAATCACTGGTCTACTCCAGTCCTCCCAAACTACACCCTCTACTATCACTAGGCAACACAATTTCAATAACATTCACCTCCATTCTTGATCATTTCACCAGTAATTCAATCTATACCTGCTGATTTACCATTTTTTCAACCTCCTCCCTACTAATTACCCCATCCCAAAAAATATCTACTTCTTCTTGCTCCATCAAGCCCACACAAATTCACAACCAACTCATTATCACTGCCAATGTTATGCAGATTTCCGAAATGGCTTCTTCACACACTTCTCACGTCCATCTTCTCTTCAGTTCCGAAAGGACCATCAATATTAATTATTCTTTGAAGATTCATTCTCCTTACTCTCATTTTTAACCTTTCGTATTCCCTTCCAGAACAACAACAAATTGCTGGCCCCTCTGCATTATCCTTTCAAACTTTTCATTTACCACTTCTCACTCTCTCTCTCTCTCTCTCTCTCTCTCTCTCTCTCTTCTCTCTCTCTCTCTCTCTCTCTAATAATATATATATTATTATATATAATATATATATATATATATATATATATATAATATATATATATATATATATATATATAATTATATATTATATAATATATATATATAGTATATAGATCCAGCAGTAAAATGGTAGCTAACATTAAAAGAGTTGAAAGCTTCAAGTGTTCGGAAATAGGGAAGAGAAAGGAAAAATATCGCAAAAAATACGGAAGAAGCTATGAACATTTCAATCCTTTGCCTGAAAGAATCAAGTGTCTGCCTCTGTAGGGCGAAAAGAATCACTTTTGAGAATGTTTTACCGCCCATATTATGTATGTGCAGAGAGTTTTACGACCTCACCAATTACAAGAAAACAGTAATACAGCAGCGCTGAGGATGAGAAGCGGTTGAGGGTACATGCCTGGAAAGAGCAGAAGAGATAGAGTGAGAATATTGAACATATAGAGAAAGCAGTTGGTTATGTAATGAGAAATAAGATAGAAAAAACCCACTGGGTGGCTAGGACGTCTTTGAGAGGATGGGGAGGAGAGAAGAGTGGCCGAGGAGGTCTTGGGAGTGGAAGCGGGAGGCAAAGAGACCGTGGGGAAAGCCCGAGAAGGAGTGAGAGCACGAAATGAGAGTTGCTGGAAGAGTCATTACTTCCCGGAACATCTAGAAATGAGAAGAAATGATGGTGAATTCGCAGATAGAGACGGATGGAGGAGGAGGCTAAGAGGACTGATAATTAATTAGATATATGTCTTTCTGAGAGCTGAAGTAAGAATATTATATTATATATATATATATAATATTAATATATATTATATATATATATATATATATATTAATATATATTATAATATATATATATTATATATATATATAAATATATATATAATATATATATTAATATATATATATATATATATATATATATATATATATATAATATATATATATTAATATATAATATATATATATAATATATATATATCTAGAATATATTATATATATATATATATATATATGTATAAATACATCTTTATCCTTCCTCCACTTCCTACAGATGTAGGGTAGGGTGCGAAACATGCAAGGAATATGATATTTAAGTAAAAGAGCATGCCGTAAGTCGAAACCAAATCATCAGTATAAATAAGCAGAACACCTCCATTATCTTCCAATCTCCATCAGTCTAACACCGTCCCTTATCACCATAACCTCTAATTCTTTTATCACTCTATCTATGTACAAATTAAAGCCAAGGAGACATAACATATCCCTGACTCACTCCACTATTAATATTTAATCGCTGCTAACTTTCAACTAAATTTATTCTTATACACACCCTTTACGATCGATTTACATACTCTTGATTCCGTTCAGAAACCTACCAGCGACACAATTTATCACTAACACCTGCCATAGAGATTCCCTATTAATCCTATCATATGCCTGTTGCAAATTCATAAAACCTAAATACAATTTATTCCTCTTCTCACTTATTTTCTCAATCAGTTTTTTAAATGTGCAAATTTGATCTACAAGACCTCTACCACTTCTAAATGCACATTGCTCTTCGCCAATCAGTCCCTCAGTCATTAGAAACACTCTTTCGAAGAAAATGACAGCATATATCTTCCCTATAACACTCAATAAACTAATTCTCCTGTAGTTCCTACAGTTCTCCATATCTCCTTTACCCTTATATAAGGGTACTATTACTGCTCTCCTATAATCCTTTGAAATTATATCCTCCAAAATCCTTTGTTTCACAGCTTTCACATCCAGTCAATCACAATCTCGCTTCCATTCTTGATAATTTCGTCTGTAATTCCATCTATACCTGCTGATTTCCGATTCTTCAACTTTCTCACTCTACCTATTACCTCGTCCCTACGATTTGCCTCATTCCCAAAATATTTATTTCTTCTTATACTATCAAAACCACACGCACTCACTATCACTCTATATTACTACCAATGCT
>JABUQX010054198.1:7500-12500 GCA_015478945.1 Trachelipus rathkii | reverse complement strand
ACACTATTACATATGACAGCACGACTAATCGTCATGTTATTTCCTTTCTAGTTTCGTCAATACCTAATTGCTGTCAAATGCAAAGCAGCCAAATGCCCCAGATATCCTGATGTATCCCTTTTCTTACTAGCAAACTTCTCTCTGCTTAGTTATCTTGCCCGGTCGAATAGCAATTGTAGGCCTCAATAAAGTCAAACTTCCGTCAGCCAGAAACTTAATAAAATATAGCAATTTTAAGCAAGAGAACTGGCAAACATATCAAATAGATGTATCCATTTTACAGTAGAGCGCTTAATTATACTTTAAGGCTTAATTTCTAGTAATGTTATACTCTCTCTATATATTCAATGCGCCTGACTCTGCGCATGGTGTAACTAGCTCCGATTGGATAAAATAAGTGTCTACTCGTTATCTAATTAACCACATGGAATAAGGTCGTCTATTAAGCATTGAATCTTAAGATAACGACCAAGTTTTGCACATATTGTCCAGATAGTGTATATAAATCGTTTTGAGGGGTAGTAGCCTCTAGAATGGGAGTGATAAAGTGATGAATCAACAATAGGAAATCATGAAATGTTATATAAGAAAAGATGTGCTGTTAGTGCATGTGCATGACTCAAAATTTTAGTACCTTAAAACAGCAAGAATTAATCAAGAGAGAATTGTGGCTTACATATATAAAGGTAAGTTTGACTCATTGGAGAGGTATGAGATGGTAGGATAAGATGTGGTTATTAGGATAGGTATAAATGAGGTGTTAGTGGAGCTTTTTGGTAGATAAAGACTGGTTGGTTGTGTATCAAAATGACGAAATGTAGAATTTGAAGTCAGAACAATTTTATAGTAATGTACTATAAAAAATTAAGGAAAGGAAATGAGAAATTAATTCAAGAGTTCAACTTTAGCAGGATGGGAGAACACATAAGAGTATGACATTGACATTAGTTATTGTATCCGAATATGGTATGTCAGGTTATGTTCTAGAGCGTTGGTCTCAACTAGTGGGATGGATTTTTGATGACCCGAGCATGACAGTCGCACAAATATCAGTTAAAAATAGCCTATCAGTTTAGGGTATCAATTTCCGGTGGGTTAAGCCATCAGCTCAAGAGGATGGTGTAGTAGTCGCTCGAATTATATTATTCGATCCCATTTACTTGAAAAATTTTGCTAGCGACCGCAGAGTCTTCTCCCACACTGTTTGATAGAGATAACGCAAGAGGTTTGATAGAATGGACAGATTATCTATATTATGAGTCCTGATTACTTAAATTCTAGTCATGTTCTTTTTAACATTAACGTTAATTCTAGATAGGTTCCTCGGAGAAGCTACTCCATTCTACGAGTCTCTGACGCAACTCTTTTTTACCCACCATCTAATGGTGAGTGACGGCTCGAGAAGGATGAATTATATAATACTTATATTCTATAAATTTATTACGTATATTAAATTTTATATGATTATTAAATAAATATATATATATTGTCATCAGATAAATATATTACCTTATTTTATACTTATCATATTAATTCATAGAGTATAAATACTTTAATTATAAATAAATATAAAATATAATAATAAATATTACGTATTGTATATATATACATTGTTGATAGGATTATACAAGTTACTAGTTATTATATATAATCACATAAATGTTATCATGTTTATTACTTATCCCTTTTTCTCTACATGAATTAGTCGATCTTTGCTGCTTTCACTATTCATAAGAAAGGATATATCCACTACTATTACACTACTATATCTTCATCTCTTATACTATCGTATCCTCATTACTCTTACTATTACTCTTCTATATTACTATTATATACTTATACTTATACTTACTTATATACTACTCCTCTCTCTCTCTATATATTATATTACTTTCATATTCATCATATTTACTATTCATCTCTCACTCTCTCTTCTCTCTTACTCATCTTACTATCTTATTATCTATCTATATATTCTTTAATACTTCTACTTATCCTTACATATTACCTTATCTCCTCTCTATACTAATCCAATTTATCATCTTATAATCTCAAACTCTTCATAACTCCCAGGCTTAACAGTCTAATTAGTCATCAAATTCTATTAACATTATAATATTATAAATTTATTATACTACTACATGATTATAATAATATGTATACTATATCATTGAGTAGTATAATACATACACTATTCCATTATTACCCTATTTATATTACTAATATACTCCAAACCTTTATTTTTATAGTATTATGCACCTTATTAAAACCTAGAGTTCGCTCCGTTACAAATTCAGGAGAAATACGATTTCTTGTTCACCTTTATAAAATAATAACACTTTTTACGAGCTGGTTGTAGGACGAGAATATTCACCGTGCGACAAATACCTTCTTCTTGAATTTAATGTAATTAAGTATAGTAATAAAAATAATAATGCATTGACATAAATTAAAAGTTAATATATATTTTCTTATATTATGATTTTAGGGGGCTTTTATACTTACGCCCATTGACCATCCACTTACTCTATATAAAACTCCTTGAGTAGTTTATGAAAATATATTAATAATAAATCTAACTTACAGAAACACCAGTAAATATGTAAATCTCTCTAAGTCAATATCAAAATTAATTATTTAAATAACTTGTAATAAGAAATAAACGTATAGTGTTAAATAAAAATAGATATTATAATTATGTAGTAGTAAATATATATTAGGGAATGAACTTTATTTCTTTTTTTTCGAATGCACCTTTTTCTAAACTTTCTTTCTTCATCTTCTTGCAGGATCATTCCATAAATCAAACAAATTTCTAGCTTTTTAAGTTTGAATCAATAATTGGTAAGAGTCAAGCGAATTATGTTAGTTAGTATATTGCCATGAAGTCTTTGTAGGTTTTTATAAAATATTATTGACTAGCACAGGATGAAATTTCAATATTTGAAAGTTAACTTTAAAATAATAACCTTTTATTAAGATAACCAGTGAAAATTAAAAATTAAATTTAAAATAATTATTAAAATTTAAATTAATATAACTATTCATAATACTTAATATTGTAAACGGTGTTGTACAATATGAAAATAATAATGAATAGAAAATAACCTTATATATATATACAGTGTATATATATATTATAATCCTATTAAACTACAAAAGAATGTCAATAATTTATATATAATATATATATATATATAATATATAATATTAATATTATATATTTATAAATTAATTAATATATATAATTAATATAATATATATATTTAATATTAATATTATAAATATTATTGTGTATTAATATATTAATTATATATAATTGAATTAGTAATAATATATAATATTTAATTACATAGTTATAGTGAGAATATTTAATTAATTAAGAATTAAAATTATGAATAGAAATATTGATAGTTGATATATTAATTTAATTAAAACATCTAGTTTTCTTCATCTAACATCATAACAAAAATATATTAACCAATACATAGATCTAATAATTATAATATATTATAATATATATATTAATATTATATATATTAATATAATATATTAATTAATTATATATATATATTATAATATATATAATATATATATAATATATATACTATATATTTAAATTATCAATATATAATGTATATATATAATATTAATAATATATTATATATTATACACCTTATGTTATAATTAAATAATAAAAATAATATATATATAATAATATACATATACTATAATAAGTATATAAATATATATAGATATACATATAATATATAATATTAATATATAATTATATATTATATATATATATATATATATATATATATATATAATATATATATATATATATTACCACTGTATATATATATTATATACTAATAATTATATATATATATATATATATATATATATAATATATATATATATATAATATATATATATATATATATATATATATATATATATATATATATAATATTTTATATAATTATATATATATATATATATATATATATATATATATATATATATATATATATATTATATATATATATATAATTATATATATTATATATATATATATATATATATATATATTATATATATATATATATTATATATTATATATATATATATATATATATCTATATATCGGAGAAGGTTTGGGTGAAATTCGCCAGCCAGGGGTAAATTAAAGGCCGACATGTCTCGATGAAGGGCTTTAAAGGTGCTCAAATAAAAGGTTGGGGTAAATAGGTAAAGGAAGTGTGTTCCAGGCATTTACTGGGAAATATATAGTGTAGAATTGAGCATAGCTGTTAAGCCTGGGGTTAGAGAGTTGGATAGAGAATGGATCATTGTAAGAGAGAGAGAGAGAGAGAGAGAGAGAGAGCGAGAGAGAGAGAGAGAGAGAGAGAGAGAGAGAGAGAGAGAGAGAGAGAGAGAGAGAGAGAGAGAGAGAGAGAGAGAGAGAGAGAGAGAGAGAGAGAGAGAGAGAGAGAGAGAGAGGTGGAATAGTCTTTCTTATGAAATAGTGAACAGCAGCAAGATCGATTCATGTAAGAAAAAGGAAAGAAAATGAAATTTGGTTTTTGAACTTCAATTCAACTCGATTTTTACTATATTTAAATTCTAGAATTAGTAGTAAAATGGATTTGGAAAATTAAACAAAAACAATTGAAATTATTTAGTAAATGTTAAAAATACGTCGTAAGAGGAATTCCGGCTTCGAACTTATAATAGTTTGATGTTCATGGCTTGCAACGTATCCGTTCTAAGAAGGTGATATAATCGTCGCACTATCACCTTAGCTTATAATAATTAACTTTGATGTTCACACCTCAGAACATATCGTTCTAAGACGATGATCTAATTAATCACAATGAATGGGAAAAATAGTCCAAAAACCAAATTTCACGCACTTGTAGCACTATGATGTTTAATGCATAGAAACAGATCTGTTCAAAGTCAGTAAATTCATATGTCACATTGACAGTGGACAC
>JABUQX010054197.1:15000-22500 GCA_015478945.1 Trachelipus rathkii | reverse complement strand
TTCCTTTTAGACCTATCCTTTCAGCTATTAATTCCCCTACGTACAAACTTTCAAAGTATTTACTACCATTCATAGAACCTATTACAGTTAACCAATACAGCATAAAAAACTCATTTGACTTTTCAGATTTCGTCACTTCACTTTCCATTAATGATTGCTATATGGCTAGTTTCGATGTACAGTCTCTATTCACCAATGTCCCTGTTAAAGAAACCTGCAGAATTATTGTTGATGGTTTGTTTTCATCGACAGATCACATGATCAATGGTTTAAATAGATCACAGTTTTCAAAACTCCTTGATCTGGCTACTGACGACACAATATTTCTATTTAATAATGAGCTTTACTGTCAAACAGACGGAATGGCGATGGGTTCACCATTGGGCCCGGCTTTCGCTAATTCATTTCTAAGTTTCCATGAACAAATATGGTTAAACGAATGCCCAACTGAATATAAACCAATAACATATAAAAGGTATGTAGATGACTGTTTTTTAGTTTTTGAAACTCAAAGTCAAGCTTCATTGTTTTTAAACTATCTCAACACTAAACATCCAAATATTGTTTTCACTATGGAAGGAGAATCAAATAATGTACTACCATTTCTAGACGTTTTAATTAAACATAATAATAGTTCCTTTTCTACTTCAGTATATAGAAAACCCTCTACCACATTATTAGGCATGAATTTCTTTAGTTTCCTCCCAACGAAATACAAATTATCTGCACTACAGTGCAGGCTTTTCAGAGCATTCAAACTTTGCACCTCATGGGAAAAATTTCATGAAGAAATTGAATATTTAAGTAATTTTGCTAATTTTAATTTATTCCCTTCTAATATATTTCCTAAAATAGTATATAGATTTCTTGAAAATAAATTTCGTCCGAGACAGCCTTTCATCGATGTCCCCAAACAAAGAGTTTATTTAAAAATTCCATTTATTGGCCACTATACTGCGAAGCTGACAAATCTATTAAGCCCCACGTTGCACCGAACATTTCCATCAACTGAATTTATTTTTATCCCTACTAATAGTATGAAAATTTCCAACTTTTTCAGGCTTAAAGACATTATTCCCCACAGATTGAGATCCTCTATAGTTTACATGTATACGTGTACGGATTGCAATGTCCGTTACGTAGGCCAAACAGGTCTACAACTTCATTTGAGGGTTTCAAAGCATTTGGGTTTGTCATACAGAACTAATTTGCCATTGACCACGCCAGAACATTCGTCTATACGATCTCATAGCTTGGAAAATGGCCACTCAATCTCACGAGACAGTTTCGAAATCCTGGCCTCAGCAAGTGACTCTCTTGATAGAAAGATCCTGGAAAGTTTATATATTTATCATTTGAAACCAGAATTAAATAAAGACCAATCCTCTATCCAGCTTTTTTTACATTAATATTGTTACCATCATTGTATTCAATACTTGTTAATTTTAATTGTTACCATAAGTTATTATTATTATTATTATTATTATTATTATATTATTATTATTATTATTATTATTATTATGATATTGATTATTATTATTATTATTATTATTATTATTATTATTATTATTATTATTATTATTATTATTATTATTATTATTATTATTATTATTATTATTATTATTATTATTATTATTATTATTATATTATTATTATTATTATTATTATTATATTATTATTATTATTATTATTATTATTATTATTATTATTATTATTATTATTATTATTATTATTTATTATTATTATTATTATTATTTGTATATTAGAAAGATATGATTATTAACAATAAATCATATATTTTAAACACATATAAATACAAATACTAATATTTCAGAAATCACAACTCAAAATAATATAAAATCTGAAATTTGATAAAAAAAAAACAAAAACTAAAAAAAAAAAAAATAATAGAAAACATATACCATTTAGAAGATTCTAGTCTTAAAAATATGAAGTATATAATAAATATCCACATTATAATATATATACTTATTAGTATAATTATTATGATACGTAATATTGTATTAGCTCGTACAGTCGATTCATTATATAGGTCACGTGTATATACACAGCACGATAATACGTTACCACGCGTAACAATTATGTGAGACTCCACATACTACTCCCCAATCACTACATAATTCATCGAGATGTGTGTGAAATAAATGGGTATAAGTATAGTAGGATGGAGGTCATTTATTATAGTGTAAATTGTATATGGATATTTATAGTATAGGTGGTTTTTAGTTACCTGAACCTGGTTGATATATATTTTAAGTGATGCTGTCGAGTTTTATTGGGAGATAATTTAGTGTAAGTTTATATTTGTATTAGTTATGATTAATTGAACAAAAATGCTGTAATCCGACGAAACCAATGCTTTGAGGAAGTGAATACGTAATTTATTTAAAATATAATTAATATAGGTTATCTTAAAAGAGTGAGTGAGAGTGGTATGTACTTATAGTTATGAATAGTTCATATAATTAATATATTAATATTAATAAAAACTCACCTTTTTATATCTTTTAATAAATAATACTAAAAGTATATAATATTAAAACCCACTATGAGTTATATAGGTAAACGTATATTAAAAGAATATTATTATGTTAGCAGTGAGAGAGATCGTGGTTACTTTCGCTAACCTCCATAGTACGTGGATCGACTAGGGAGGGATTTCGTTCCCCCTCTATCCCTTCGTCTCGAGTATACATCGAGCCTCCACCTTAATAACTTATTAGTGTATACTAAAAAAATCGGATATATAATAATATTATTTACACGGTAATATAATATTATTATTCAGATAATTTTCGATCATATAATTAAATTCAAATATCTATTTTATATATATAGCGTACCTATAAAATATAATAAATAGTGCCTAATTCTGATCAACTTTTTCATTACAATATTAAATTTCGTAATGTTTAAGTACCTCATATCTCTATCGAAAAATAAATCTCATATCTCTTGTCAGGATGAGTTCTCGGAGTCTTAACGCTTTCCTCTTTTCAAACATTTATTAACCCAAAAACTGAAGAACTTTTTGTCTTATTTTCAAATCTATGTGCTTTGCTTTCAACCATTTATTTAATATGTATACTTTATATTTATTGTAGATATATTATAATATATATATTTATATACATATTATTTAAATAAAATATATTATATATAGATTTTTCATTTTTTTTAATAATTTTAATTTGTTAATAATTAACACTTTAATTATTTCTAGATAAGTATAAATATTTATAAGCAGAAGAGAGTGAGTGGTGATCGTTATAAGAATGACCGAAACTTACTCGAGATTTTATAAATAAATTAATGACTTTCTACATCATTTTTGTTAGTTATCTCCTGTTTTGTTATATATAATTATCATTTACTAAAGATTTTAGGAAGAAGTGATGTGAAGAGAATGTGATATGAAGAATTAATGAAGTAGATATAAGAGATAGATATAATATATATATATATATATATAATATATATATATTATAATTTATAATATATATTATATATATATATATATATATATATATATATATATATATATATATGATTATTATATATATATATATATATAATATAGATATATATATATAGAATATATTATAGGATATATATATATAGTATATATATAGAGAATGAGTAGAGAAGAGATAGAGAATGAAGTATGAGAATATTATTAGTGAGTGCACGATACCATGGTGTATCGAGAGGGAGAAAGCAGAGAATCGGAGCAGGAGAGAGAGAGAGAGAGAGGCCTAAATCGATGCGGATTTTGAATGAGTAGGTTAATTCTCAGGAGGATCTCGTACTTTGAGTATTCTCACTCGCTCTCTTTGGTATTCAGTAGATAATCGGAGAAAGCATATATAAATACTCAATATAAGTTAATTCACGTTATATCGGTATCTGCACTGTTACGATATAATTCAGGTCCGTAGTCGTGCAGCAATCTCACAATTTTATTCTCCAATCTACCTATTAAACCACGTGATACACACCAACATTTCTAGAGCGCTCTTATAAAGCACTAATAGATCTTCGATAATATTTATATAATTTGTAAATGAGGAACATAAAATATCTCTCTCTCTCCTCTCTCTCCCTCTACTCTCTCTTACTCTCTATCTCTTTCTACTATCTCTCTCTACTCTCTATCTCTCTCTCTCTCTCTACTCTCTTACTCTTCTCTACTCGTCTCTCTCTCATCTCCTATTCATATACTATATATATATATAATATAATTATTTAATATATTATATATATATATATATATATATATATAAATTAAATAATTAATATATATTAATATATATAATAATATATTTATATAATATATATATATATTATATATATAATATATATAATTATTATACTAATGTCCGCATTGTAATGAAGAATGTTATATGTGTTGTGGTAGTTATAAGTTTTGAAGCTTTAATCGAACTAACCATATTCTATACGGAAAGCTAGATTTGTATAGGATTTATTGTCATCACATTGTCTTAATCATAGACGTAAAGAGAATATTTAAAATTTCTTCAATGACTTCGTATCACTGAAATTATCGAAGAGTAACGGGTATCTTTAACGCTACTTTATCTTAGTGAAATTAAAGTTATCAAATTTCTTCTTTTTAAAATTTTGCATGATTTTAGTAATATATATATATGATATATATAGGTGCTATAAGAAAAGTGAGATTAATTAGATTATATATATATATATATAAGGTTATTATTTTTGTTAGTGGTTGTCTTAAAGAGTTTTGCCAGCACGACTGTATATTTATAAGTGTCCTATATATCAAAGATTAAGTAGAAAATAATTACTTATAAGTAGAATTTGCTGTAAAGGTAAAATTTAATGAAGCCAGAGCTGCGGTTGCAGCTACTTAAAAAAATATCGGCTTGTTCTGATGTTTGTTCTTCTTCAGATCTTTCCACTTATTTCCTGTAACATTCCCTCTTTCATTAGATTAATACAAACCTCACTCTGCATCCCTCAATACCTCTCTATCTTCATTTACTTTTTTGTTGAAGGTGGATGTTGAGTTTACGGTGCAGTACAATCTTTTTTTTTTTTTTTAATAATAAAATGGACAACAAATATACATTGATCCGTTTCAGATACATATACAGTATATATATATATATATATATATATATATATATATATATATATATATATATATATATATATATATATATATATATATATATATATATATATATATATATATATAAATATATATATATAATATATATATATAAATATATATATATATATATATTAAAAAAACACTAAAATTACATGTTATATAAATGTAAAACATTAAAATTTCTAAAATTGTTGTAAAAACGACGCTACGATGCAAATCGTACGTGGTCTTTAAATCAATTTTAGCGGTTTTAAAAATGTTTTGAATATATATATATATATATATATATATATATATATATATCTATGTTTATATATATATAGAGTTATATATAGCAAATATATATATATATATATAAAAAAATATTTTTATATATATATATATATATATATATATATATATATATATATATATATATATATATATATATATATATATATATATATATATATATATATATATATATATATATATATATATATATATATATGTATATATTTATATATATATATATATATATATATATATATATATATATATATATATATATATATATATATATATATATATATATATATATATATATATATATATATATATCTTGTTTTTCTGCTTCTGCTTACCTAATGAATCACCTTTCCAATTCTTTTTGAATTTCTTACTACTTCTCAAGAGAATCACTTTTTTCTAATCCAAATGTCGAAGTTTTCTACTTAGGGGACTTCATCGTGCACCACACAGGGTGGTTGGGCTCTTCTCATACGGATAGAGGTGGGAAGGAGGCCAAAACATTCAGCGTTCTCAACGATCTGGAACAGCTGGTTAAGAAACCTGCACACATCCCAGATCTTCCCAATCAATTCTTGAACAGTCTTGTCTTATGATTCACCATTTCTCCATCTTGTTACAAATAAAATAATGTTCCCTCCTATCTGTAACTCTGGCCACAATCTTGTAGCTCTTAATTATAACACTTTTTCTCTAGCATCTCCACCATGCACTAAATGTACTTCTGGCACCTTAATCGGGCTAACTGGGGGAAGGTGGAACATTGCGTCCCTCATTTGCTACCTACCCATGGTATGAATTATGTTTTGACCCCGAGGACGTTTCGGTGACTGCTGAAAAATTAGGGACCATAATTTCCTAGGAAAAAGGAAGTTCGTTTCGTCTTCTACTAAATCTTTTTCTCCTCAAAATCCGTGGTTCGATGACACCTGTTCCCATTCCCTTCAGGATAGAGACAATGCCTATCGGGATTGGGAAAACTTTGCTTCTTCAATTACTCTTCTAATTTTCATTCAGCTCGGAATCGTTGCAGGGATATTATTTTTCAGGCTAAGCGTACTTTAACCAAAAGGATATGCGCTGACCTTCTTGGATCTCCTACTGATAAAAATTCTGCCCCCTTGCCAAAAACTTCTCTAATAACTTCTGTAAACCTCTGGTTTTGCTCCTCTTATTCGCTCTGATAATTCTGTTGCTAATGCTCCTTCTGAAAGGCCTATCTCCTCCTCCTCCTTTTTTTTATCTAATTCCACAGTGGACGATTCTGGTAACCCTTCTCCTACTGCTTCTCCTTTCATCCTCTCAAGTGTCCCATGGTTCCGCTTGTGATTACAACATGGTAAGGTGAGTGAGATTCTGAGATCTATGGACATCAGGAAGACTAATGATCCGGAAGGCATTTATCCCTGTATTTTAGGGAGTGCGTTTCTAAGCTGATACCTGTCCTCGTCTCGTTTGGTTCTACTCTCTATGCCTTAATACTAACACATTTCCTCAAAACTGGAAGCGCTCATATGTTCAACCGATCCAGAAGACTTGCCGCCGCACTGATCCTTCTAATTATCGTAATATAGTTCTCACTTGTAATCTGTAGAAAATCTTTGAAACCATCTTCAACTCACATTTTCTGGGTCATCTGGAATCTCATTCCCTCCTTTCAGATCACCAGTATGGTTTCCTACGCTTGAAGTTAACTGGTGACATTATTTCCTATCTCACTGATTTATGGTTTTCACCCCTTAGTGACTATATCGAAAGCTTTTGACCGGGTGTGGCATACGTCACAACTCTCCAAACTCCCTTACTATGGGGTTCCTTCTTCTCTTTGTTACCTATGTCTAGTTCCCTCTCAGATTGCTCCATATTGTCACTTGTTGATGGATCGACCTCTTTTTTTCCTTTCCTGTTAACTGTGGTGTTCCGCAAGGTTCTGCTTTATCTCCAACTTTATTCTTGCTTTTCATTAACGATCTTCTAAGCTGCACTTGCAACTCTATTCATTCTTATGCCGATGACTCAATTCTTCTTTCTTC
>JABUQX010054197.1:7500-10000 GCA_015478945.1 Trachelipus rathkii | reverse complement strand
GTCGAACGTATTAAAATTATATGGAATGTCCGACAGTAATTCGATGTTTCACGTACTTTATTTTGGTTAAACAATACGGCAAAATTAAATGCGATTACACTCCAAATTAATAATAAAGTTTAATTTTAAAGGGCAATTTAACACGTTAAAATGTTAATTACTGCAAATATGAATAATGAAGGTAATATAACCTAACTAACATTAACAATATCTTAACTTTTTAACAAATTAACGTAATTAATTCATTTTAGCCCCCAAGTATGATATATATATATATATATATATATATATATATATATATATATATATATATATATATATATATTATATATATATATATATATATATATATATATTATATATATATATATATATATATATATATATATATATAACTGTAAATCAAATAGTGCAGAAAGCTAACATTGAAAACGACAGGCAGTAAAGTCAAAAAGATGTTATTGTCCGCAGAAGAGAGAGAGAGAGAGAGAAGAGAGAGAGAGAGAGAGAGAGAGAGAGATAGAGAGAGAGAGAGAGGATATAATAGAAGAGAGAGAGAGAGAGAGAGAGAGAGAGAAGAGATTTATAAAATAAATATACATGATTTTTTTTGGCATACAATGAAGGTTTAAAATATTTGATTTTCACTTACTTTGATTTGGTTCTGAAGCGGCGAAATTGAGAAGTAAAGTAAACAAAATGAAGACAAATAAATTCTCGCAACTTTTCTTCCTAATTTAATTATTTTTATATCTACTCGATTTGGCTATATATATATATATATATATTTATATATATATATATATATATATATATATATATATATATATATATATATATTAATATAATAATAATAATAATAATAATAATAATAATAATAATAATAATAATAATAATAATAATAATAATAATAATAATAATAATAATAATAATAATAATAAATGCACCACATTTATTATATATTTAAACAATGTTTACCCCTGTGAAAACGATGGAAATAATTAAGATTTAGTGCATAGGCTGGGGGAGGGGAGCAAAAAACAAGGAGCCAATGGGACATGGCGTCAACTCAAGATTGCCAACTAGCCATCCCTAAAATTTGTTTATTAAAAAAAAATTATAACAGAATACCTGAAATTTTCAGATAAGGTCGCCATGCACCCCCACCCCCAGAAATGTCACTAGTAACGCCAAAGTTTATTTCAAATTCTTAATAAAAGCTAAAATGCAAAGACTATAAAAGCAAACCGAAACTTCTCTCAACATGAATAAAACAACGAAACATTAAATAAAACCATAAAAAATAACAACAAAATTTAAAACTGGCATATACAAAATAGATAATTAAATTAAACATTAGAATACTGAAAGTATAAAAACCAAAGTCCGGTATCGAAAAAAAACAACAAAAGAAACCTAAAGGCATCAAGCAGACATTGATTCATCTACTTGACCGTCTCACAGTCTAATAAGTCTCGAGTCTGTCTGTTTATATTCCTATAAAACCGGACCTTGGTTTTAATACTTTCTGTATTTTATGTCTAAATTAGTTAAATTGTTTTACTCTGTTGTTACCAAGAACTGATCTTTTTTATGGCTTTATCCGGTTTAGTTATTTTATTCATGTCGAAACGAGTTTCATTTTTTTTATTGGGATTTTCAAGATTGCTTTTAGAAGCCGAAAAAGGTAATTGTTATTTTTATCGGTCTTGGCTTTGGTATTATATATATATATATATATATATATATATATATATATATATATATATATATATATATATATATATATATATATATATATATATATATATATATATATATGGACCTTTGAGTTATATGGATCCATTAATTTTGTGTTTTATGTAATTTTTTTTAAATTTATTGTTAGTATATACCAACAATAAATGAAAATGATGATAAGAAAGAATAGAAGTTTTTAAAATATTAAAAATTAAATAATAAAGTAAGCAATAACATATATTTTGCATGAGAAAGAAAATGTTTATTAGTGTTAAAACGTGAAAGAATTCAAGGTAGGGGAAAAAATAATTTTTCGTGGTAAATTTCTGTTCCTATTGATTTTTCTTTCATATTGATTCTGTGTATACTTAACAAAACTTATCATAAACTGAACTAGGAGTGTCCTAACCTAAAACCTTACCTCTATATTAATAGACAATGCAGTAAATCTATATTTACCTAACCTATATGAATCGACGATGCAGTAAACCTATACCTAACCTAGATGGATCTACTTTGCCTTAACTTTATTTCTCTTCTTTTAAGGTTTTTCTAAATACGATTTTTGCATTTCAGAAAATATAGTTCTCTCGGTAACTGCCAAACGTACGATGCTTAAAAAAAGTACGATTTTATAAAATGATTACCTTTTTTTTTAATTTAAAATTTTTTGATCCTGTTTAACAACACTGAAATTTATTGTTAGTTCATATAATAACAGTATATAAAAAAAATAAAAAAAGTAAAAATATAACGGATC
>JABUQX010054196.1:52500-57306 GCA_015478945.1 Trachelipus rathkii | reverse complement strand
ATCCAAAACAATATCCAATAATATCACACCCAACACCAAACATCGGAAATATAAACAAAACACCACCTGCCACCCAACCACCAAATACCCCTTAACCCAACACACCTACATCAACCTACAAGATACAACAAATTAGGCTTTCGCCCAATAACAAACAAAGGGCTTCTTTCAGAATTTTGACGTTATAAGACTAAAATATAAATTTTTTTTATAAAAAAGACAAATAATGTAGGAAATCTCTAAGTTGGTTGTTCAATTATGACTCCTTCTTCTTGATATTCCCAAGACATCGTGATCACGATGTCTTGGGAATATCAAGAAGAAGGAGTCATAATTGAACAACCAACTTAGAGATTTCCTACATTATTTGTCTTTTTTATAAAAAAAATTTATATTTAGTCCTTATAACGTCAAAATTCTGAAAGAAGCCCTTTGTTGTATTGGGCGAAAGCTAATTTGTGTATCTGTAAATAGTTTTAAATTTCAGTTTTTACCAAATGTTTTTGTGTGAAATAAATTATTAAAGTTTTTATATTGCCAAGGGTATAATTTCCATAAAATATATATATATATATATATATATATATATATATATATATATATATACAGTATACCATCTCCCATGTAGGCTTTTGACCTGTCTTCTGGAACAGCATTTTCTTCCTTCTGGCCCAGAAACTTTTGATCCTAGAGCACTCTAGCAAAACATTTCTCTGATCATTTGTTTCCGATGCTAGTCCTTGAGTTATGCACTTAGGCAAGGTTTCACCCTTTCAGTGAAACTAGCATCTTCTTCCATTTGGCCTCGAAACTCGTTCTCCCAGAGCTCTCCAGAAGATACGTGTCTCTAGGCCCACAAGATTCCAAAGCTGGCCCAGGATTTCTGTAAGCAAAAAGGTAAAGGAGTGGGTTGCTAGCCCTGTCGCCCTATGAAACTATATAAATATAATATATATATATTATATATATATATATATATATAATAGTTATATATATATATATATATTATATTATTATATATAAAAAACTAACATAACCGCACAACCCCTAACACCCACCTCACCAACAAAAATAACAAACAAAATATATATATATATTTATATATATAATAATACATAACCCACAGCAAAACACATATACTCATCACAACAAACCTCAATATATCACCCATATATACTACAACTCACACACGTACCCAATCATACATATCACCTACACACAACTACACACTATCACCAACCTCAACCACGCACATAATACTACACACCACACATACCAAAACCACTCTCACTCACCACAAAACTCACCTCACACATAACCTACCATACACCACCAACAACCAAACCCACTCACCCAGACACACACAAATCCCTCACACTTTGCCCCCCTAACACTCACTCAACTCTAAAAACATAACAAAAACAAACCCAACCAGACAAAACAACCCAAACCCCCACCAACCAAACCACCACAACACATCCACCAACCCACACAACCCCTAAATAAGAACACAACAAACACCACACACACACACCCAAACCCACCCCCCACCAACACCCACCAACACACACACAATCACCCAACACAAGAACACACCACCACAACACAAACCCCAAAAACCCACACCCACCAACCACACCACACACACCCACAACAAACACCAAAAAACACGAAACCGGAAAACAAAAGCCACCACACAAACCACACCCCCACAACCCACAAACCCACCCCACACACCACAACCCACACACAACACACACCACCACACACACAACAAACAACACCCCTACCAACAAACAACCCAAAGCACCGCAAAACAATCAACAACCCGCACAAAAAACACCACAACAGAACACCCCAACACAACAACACAACCCCCACACAACGACACACCACACAACCCAAACACACAACAAACCACACCACACAACGCACCCCAACACCGACCAAACCACCACCACAAACATCACCCACCCACCCCCCCACACACCAAACCCCCCACCCACACAACAGCACACCACAAACCACACCACAAAACACAACCACCACAAACAAAAACCACACACAAAAACAAACCAACAACAAACAACCAACAACACCCAACCACAACACACCCAAAAGCCAACCAACAAACACCAAAACCACACCCACCCACACACCAACAACCCCCAAACACACCCACACAACAACATAACACAACACCAACAAAAACAAAACACGCAAACACAACACAACGCACATCAAAACAGACGCCCTCTGGGAACAATATACAACAGAAGCAGCAATAGAGTCCAAAAAAACACCACCAACAAACGCGACAAGAAAAATTTTTTAGCAAACGACAACGGCAACAAGCAAACATAAAAAAATTTTCAACAAATTACAAGAAGTAACATATGCTAGGAAACAGTATGTAAGCAATAACAGCAACAACAGCAGCAGAAAAAGTCATTAAAGAACAATAAATATTTGCAACAACAATAAACAAAAGCAAACAACGAACAACCCCAAACACACCACAAACAACACACCACCCACCACCACACCAAAACCACAAACACAAACACCCAAACCAACACACCCAAAACCACAACACACCCCAACACCCACCCAACCCCCCAAACAAAACATCCCAACCAGAACCCAACAACCAGACACCACCAACCTTATATATATATTATATATATATATATATTATATATATATATATATATATATATAAATATATTATATATATATATATATATATATATATATATATATATATATATGATATTTATATATATATATATAATATATATATAAATATATATTATATATATATATATATATATATATATATAACAGAAAACAGAGTGGGTGTGTCTGCTGTCTTTCCTGACCGCAACCTCTCCCATACCCTCCCCCCTCATGCTTCAATTTTTGCGGCAGAATTAATGACTATAATGATCGCCCTTTCTCGAATTCTATTCTTTAACCAAGACCACTTTTATGCCATTTATTCAGATTCGCTCAGCGTCCTCCAAATAAACACACAATGGTATCCGCTGTACCCCCTATTCTAAAAACACAATTGTATCCACTGTACAACAATTTCTTCGGCTACTCCACTCTCGTAAGAAAAAAAAATACTATGTTGGACCCCTTCTCACGTAGGGGTAACTGTCAACGAAATCGCTGACACAGAGGCCAAAATGACCTCCTCTTCTTTTCGGAGCTGTCTTAGTTATCTCCCAGATGCCATTCGACACGTTCGCTTCCCATCAACTGATTATTATCCTGATTATTATTGGCAAGAGTGCTGGACGAGTGATCAGCGGGGAGCGAAACTTTTAAATATAAAGCCGAGCATTGGTGAGTTGTCTTCCTCTCTCTCACCGACGAAAGAGCTTACACAAGATGATACTTGCACGCCTCCGTATTAGCCACACTAATATTACTCATAGCCACTACATGTCACGGAACCCTCCTCCCATCTGCAAATTTTGCCGTCACCATACCCCGCAATCTGTTTACTATAACTTCATTCATTGTCCCCAACTGGACCCCATTCGCCGTCGTCATTTTCCTACTTTATGGTCCATAAGTTCATAACACCTTTTAAAAGGTTATCCCATATCTTATTTGAATCATCCCACTTTAACAGCAACTCTATTTTCTCTTATCTTCAAGAACTGAATATTCTTTACAACATATGATTTTCTTATGTAATATTAGGACTATATATAATGTAAGGACATCTTTTTATTTAGCTTTTTATTTATTTTCGACTGAATATTCATTTCGTCACGCAAATTTTCTTTTTTATTTAAAATATGTATGAACCATGATTCACCCATGGAGTTGATTATTCAACCCAGTGTGGCCGCTTCTCAATATATATATATATATATATATATATATATATATATATATATATATATATATATATATATATATATATATTATATATATTAATATATATTTATATATATATATTTATATATTAGTATCTATATTATATATACCGTATATATTAATAATTATTATATAATTATCTATATATATATATATATATATATATATATATATGTTATATATTATATATATTATATATATATATATATATATTATGGATATATATATATTATAATATATATATACGGTATTCATGAAATATATTACTGATTGAGCTGACAAATGGGACCCTGCGACGGGCTCTCACTTAAGGGTATTAGGGGGGGAGGGTTTGGATGATTGTATTTTCGACATAGATCATGTTCTTCTACTTAACTATTTTGATTCCTTCTTAATTCTATCGGTGACGATTTTAATTGTTGGGAAGAGAATTAAAATGAATAAAATGAAAAGAAATAGATCACTTCCTGCATCTAGTCGACTAGCAAATTATTATAAATTAGTAGCTTAAAAGAGTAAGAAGGTTTTCTTTGCTTTTTTTCCTGATTAAGAGTTTACTCACAGAGAGATACAAGCGTTTTTTTTCTTGAAAATGTGTTGTTTTCTTGCAACAAACGATTTTTTATGTTTTTTTTAAAAAAAATACCCTTGTACAGAACCCTAGAGTACTTCAGACTTAGTCCCCTTACATTCACCAAGGATTTAATTGCACCAGCCACCTTCCAATCATTCATAACTTTCCTACTACACTTTGTATCATCAGTTCTCTTATCATACAATGTATAGCCTAAATATTTAAACCCAGATACTTGTTCCAATTGCTTACCATCCAACATCATTTCACAACGCGGACTCTCCTCATCCACTGCCATTATCTAACTCTCATCTACATTTACTTTTAAACCCCTC